>BNST01000004.1:7500-39067 GCA_019650275.1 Xylocarpus granatum | reverse complement strand
AGCATTAGGTAGACCCCCTTAGCATACCCCCTCTCTCTGTAGTCGATTCTTTGGAACGCAGGAACCTACAACGCGAGACCGGCTCCTTTTTTTTTAGCGCTCGGGTACGTTGGAACATTCGAGCTAGCGTTTGGCCCTTGGTCACGGGTCGGCCTTGGGCCCCTGCGCACTTAGGCCGAAATTAGGACCTGGGTCCCCGGGTACCCAGGCCAAAATGGCCCTGGGTCGCCGAGAACCCAGGCCGAAAAAGACCTTTGGGTGCGTGATATTCACGCGCTCTGGGGTCATTGGAAAATTCGGCCTGGGTGTTGGGACCTTGGTCCCCGGGTTCGACCTTGGGTCCCCGGGCACTTAGGCCGAAATTAGGACCTGGGTCCCCGGGTACCCAGGCCAAAATGGCCCTGGGTCGCCGAGAACCCAGGCCGAAAAAGACCTTTGGGTGCGTGATATTCACGCGCTCTGGGGTCATTGGAAAATTCGGCCTGGGTGTTGGGCCTTGGTCCCCGGGTTCGACCTTGGGTCCCCGAGCACTTAGGCCGAAATTAGGACCTGGGTCCCCGGGTACCCAGGCCGAAATGGCCCTGGGTCGCCGAGAACCCAGGCCGAAAAAGACCTTTGGGTGCGTGATATTCACGCGCTCTGGGGTCATTGGAAAATTCGGCCTGCGTGTTGGGCCCATTGGTCCCCGGGTTCGACCTTGGGTCCCCGAGCACTTAGGCCGAAATTAGGACCTGGGTCCCCGGGTACCCAGGCCAAAATGGCCCTGGGGTCGCCGAGAACCCAGGCCGAAAAAGACCTTTGGGTGCGTGATATTCACGCGCTCTGGGGTCATTGGAAAATTCGGCCTGGGTGTTGGGACCCTTGGTCCCCGGGTTCGACCTTGGGTCCCCGGGCACTTAGGCCGAAATTAGGACCTGGGTCCCCGGGTACCCAGGCCGAAAAGGCCCTGGGTCGCCGAGAACCCAGGCCGAAAAAGACCTTTGGGTGCGTGATATTCACGCGCTCTGGGGTCATTGGAAAATTCGGCCTGCGTGTTGGGCCATTGGTCCCCGGGTTCGACCTTGGGTCCCCGAGCACTTAGGCCGAAATTAGGACCTGGGTCCCCGGGTACCCAGGCCAAAATGGCCCTGGGGTCGCCGAGAACCCAGGCCGAAAAAGACCTTTGGGTGCGTGATATTCACGCGCTCTGGGGTCATTGGAAAATTCGGCCTGGGTGTTGGGCCCTTGGTCCCCGGGTTCGACCTTGGGTCCCCGGGCACTTAGGCCGAAATTAGGACCTGGGTCCCCGGGTACCCAGGCCGAAATGGCCCTGGGTCGCCGAGAACCCAGGCCGAAAAAGACCTTTGGGTGCGTGATATTCACGCGCTCTGGGGTCATTGGAAAATTCGGCCTGGGTGTTGGGCCTTGGTCCCCGGGTTCGACCTTGGGTCCCCGGGCACTTAGGCCGAAATTAGGACCTGGGTCCCCGGGTACCCAGGCCGAAAAGGCCCTAGGTCGCCGAGAACCCAGGCCGAAAAAGACCTTTGGGTGCGTGATATTCACGCGCTCTGGGGTCATTGGAAAATTCGGCCTGCGTGTTGGGCCCTTGGTCCCCGGGTTCGACCTTGGGTCCCCGGCACTTAGGCCGAAATTAGGACCTGGGTCCCCGGGTACCCAGGCCGAAAATGGCCCTGGGTCGCCGAGAACCCAGGCCGAAAAAGACCTTTGGGTGCGTGATATTCACGCGCTCTGGGGTCATTGGAAAATTCGGCCTGCGTGTTGGGCCATTGGTCCCCGGGTTCGACCTTGGGTCCCCGAGCACTTAGGCCGAAATTAGGACCTGGGTCCCCGGGTACCCAGGCCAAAATGGCCCTGGGTCGCCGAGAACCCAGGCCGAAAAAGACCTTTGGGTGCGTGATATTCACGCGCTCTGGGGTCATTGGAAAATTCGGCCTGGGTGTTGGGACCTTGGTCCCCGGGTTCGACCTTGGGTCCCCGGGCACTTAGGCCGAAATTAGGACCTGGGTCCCCGGGTACCCAGGCCGAAAAGGCCCTAGGGTCGCCGAGAACCCAGGCCGAAAAAGACCTTTGGGTGCGTGATATTCACGCGCTCTGGGGTCATTGGAAAATTCGGCCTGGGTGTTGGGCCTTGGTCCCCGGGTTCGACCTTGGGTCCCCGGGCACTTAGGCCGAAATTAGGACCTGGGTCCCCGGGTACCCAGGCCGAAATGGCCCTGGGTCGCCGAGAACCCAGGCCGAAAAAGACCTTTGGGTGCGTGATATTCACGCGCTCTGGGGTCATTGGAAAATTCGGCCTGGGTGTTGGGACCCTTGGTCCCCGGGTTCGACCTTGGGTCCCCGGGCACTTAGGCCGAAATTAGGACCTGGGTCCCCGGGTACCCAGGCCGAAAAGGCCCTAGGTCGCCGAGAACCCAGGCCGAAAAAGACCTTTGGGTGCGTGATATTCACGCGCTCTGGGGTCATTGGAAAATTCGGCCTGCGTGTTGGGCCATTGGTCCCCGGGTTCGACCTTGGGTCCCCGAGCACTTAGGCCGAAATTAGGACCTGGGTCCCCGGGTACCCAGGCCAAAATGGCCCTGGGTCGCCGAGAACCCAGGCCGAAAAAGACCTTTGGGTGCGTGATATTCACGCGCTCTGGGGTCATTGGAAAATTCGGCCTGGGTGTTGGGCCCTTGGTCCCCGGGTTCGACCTTGGGTCCCCGGGCACTTAGGCCGAAATTAGGACCTGGGTCCCCGGGTACCCAGGCCGAAAAGGCCCTAGGTCGCCGAGAACCCAGGCCGAAAAAGACCTTTGGGTGCGTGATATTCACGCGCTCTGGGGTCATTGGAAAATTCGGCCTGGGTGTTGGGCCCTTGGTCCCCGGGTTCGACCTTGGGTCCCCGGGCACTTAGGCCGAAATTAGGACCTGGGTCCCCGGGTACCCAGGCCGAAATGGCCCTGGGTCGCCGAGAACCCAGGCCGAAAAAGACCTTTGGGTGCGTGATATTCACGCGCTCTGGGGTCATTGGAAAATTCGGCCTGGGTGTTGGGCCCTTGGTCCCCGGGTTCGACCTTGGGTCCCCGAGCACTTAGGCCGAAATTAGGACCTGGGTCCCCGGGTACCCAGGCCAAAATGGCCCGAGGTCGCCGAGAACCCAGGCCGAAAAAGACCTTTGGGTGCGTGATATTCACGCGCTCTGGGGTCATTGGAAAATTCGGCCTGGGTGTTGGGCCCTTGGTCCCCGGGTTCGACCTTGGGTCCCCGGGCACTTAGGCCGAAATTAGGACCTGGGTCCCCGGGTACCCAGGCCAAAATGGCCCGGGTCGCCGAGAACCCAGGCCGAAAAAACCTTTGGGTGCGTGATATTCACGCGCTCTGGGGTCATTGGAAAATTCGGCTGGGTTTGGGCCCTTGGTCCCCGGGTTTGACCTTGGGTCCCCCGGGCACTTAGGCCGAAATTAGGACCTGGGTCCCCGGGTACCCAGGCAAAATGGCCCGGGTCGCCGAGAACCCAGGCCGAAAAAGACCTTTGGGTGCGTGATATTCACGCGCTCTGGGGTCATTGGAAAATTCGGCCTGGGTGTTGGGCCATTGGTCCCCGGGTTCGACCTTGGGTCCCCGAGCACTTAGGCCGAAATTAGGACCTGGGTCCCCGGGTACCCAGGCCAAAATGGCCCTGGGTCGCCGAGAACCCAGGCCGAAAAAGACCTTTGGGTGCGTGATATTCACGCGCTCTGGGGTCATTGGAAAATTCGGCCTGGGTGTTGGGCCCTTGGTCCCCGGGTTCGACCTTGGGTCCCCGAGCACTTAGGCCGAAATTAGGACCTGGGTCCCCGGGTACCCAGGCCGAAAATGGCCCTGGGTCGCCGAGAACCCAGGCCGAAAAAGACCTTTGGGTGCGTGATATTCACGCGCTCTGGGGTCATTGGAAAATTCGGCCTGGGTGTTGGGCCATTGGTCCCCGGGTTCGACCTTGGGTCCCCGAGCACTTAGGCCGAAATTAGGACCTGGGTCCCCGGGTACCCAGGCCGAAATGGCCCTGGGTCGCCGAGAACCCAGGCCGAAAAAGACCTTTGGGTGCGTGATATTCACGCGCTCTGGGGTCATTGGAAAATTCGGCCTGGGTGTTGGGACCCTTGGTCCCCGGGTTCGACCTTGGGTCCCCGGGCACTTAGGCCGAAATTAGGACCTGGGTCCCCAGGTACCCAGGCCGAAAAGGCCCTAGGTCGCCGAGAACCCAGGCCGAAAAAGACCTTTGGGTGCGTGATATTCACGCGCTCTGGGGTCATTGGAAAATTCGGCCTGGGTGTTGGGCCCTTGGTCCCCGGGTTCGACCTTGGGTCCCCGAGCACTTAGGCCGAAATTAGGACCTGGGTCCCCGGGTACCCAGGCCAAAATGGCCCTGGGTCGCCGAGAACCCAGGCCGAAAAAGACCTTTGGGTGCGTGATATTCACGCGCTCTGGGGTCATTGGAAAATTCGGCCTGCGTGTTGGGCCCTTGGTCCCCGGGTTCGACCTTGGGTCCCCGAGCACTTAGGCCGAAATTAGGACCTGGGTCCCCGGGTACCCAGGCCAAAATGGCCCTGGGTCGCCGAGAACCCAGGCCGAAAAAGACCTTTGGGTGCGTGATATTCACGCGCTCTGGGGTCATTGGAAAATTCGGCCTGGGTGTTGGGCCCTTGGTCCCCGGGTTCGACCTTGGGTCCCCGGCACTTAGGCCGAAATTAGGACCTGGGTCCCCGGGTACCCAGGCCGAAATGGCCCTGGGTCGCCGAGAACCCAGGCCGAAAAAGACCTTTGGGTGCGTGATATTCACGCGCTCTGGGGTCATTGGAAAATTCGGCCTGGGTGTTGGGCCCTTGGTCCCCGGGTTCGACCTTGGGTCCCCGGGCACTTAGGCCGAAATTAGGACCTGGGTCCCCGGGTACCCAGGCCGAAAAGGCCCTAGGTCGCCGAGAACCCAGGCCGAAAAAGACCTTTGGGTGCGTGATATTCACGCGCTCTGGGGTCATTGGAAAATTCGGCCTGCGTGTTGGGCCATTGGTCCCCGGGTTCGACCTTGGGTCCCCGAGCACTTAGGCCGAAATTAGGACCTGGGTCCCCGGGTACCCAGGCCAAAATGGCCCGGGGTCGCCGAGAACCCAGGCCGAAAAAGACCTTTGGGTGCGTGATATTCACGCGCTCTGGGGTCATTGGAAAATTCGGCCTGGGTGTTGGGACCCTTGGTCCCCGGGTTCGACCTTGGGTCCCCGGGCACTTAGGCCGAAATTAGGACCTGGGTCCCCGGGTACCCAGGCCGAAATGGCCCTGGGTCGCCGAGAACCCAGGCCGAAAAAGACCTTTGGGTGCGTGATATTCACGCGCTCTGGGGTCATTGGAAAATTCGGCCTGGGTGTTGGGCCTTGGTCCCCGGGTTCGACCTTGGGTCCCCGGGCACTTAGGCCGAAATTAGGACCTGGGTCCTCGGGTACCCAGGCCGAAAAGGCCCTAGGTCGCCGAGAACCCAGGCCGAAAAAGACCTTTGGGTGCGTGATATTCACGCGCTCTGGGGTCATTGGAAAATTCGGCCTGCGTGTTGGGCCATTGGTCCCCGGGTTCGACCTTGGGTCCCCGAGCACTTAGGCCGAAATTAGGACCTGGGTCCCCGGGTACCCAGGCCAAAATGGCCCTGGGTCGCCGAGAACCCAGGCCGAAAAAGACCTTTGGGTGCGTGATATTCACGCGCTCTGGGGTCATTGGAAAATTCGGCCTGGGTGTTGGGCCTTGGTCCCCGGGTTCGACCTTGGGTCCCCGGGCACTTAGGCCGAAATTAAGGCCTGGGTCCCGGGTACCCAGGCCGAAAAGGCCCTAGGTCGCCGAGAACCCAGGCCGAAAAAGACCTTTGGGTGCGTGATATTCACGCGCTCTGGGGTCATTGGAAAATTCGGCCTGGGTGTTGGGCCCTTGGTCCCCGGGTTCGACCTTGGGTCCCCGGGCACTTAGGCCGAAATTAGGACCTGGGTCCCGGGTACCCAGGCCGAAATGGCCCTAGGGTCGCCGAGAACCCAGGCCGAAAAAGACCTTTGGGTGCGTGATATTCACGCGCTCTGGGGTCATTGGAAAATTCGGCCTGCGTGTTGGGCCCATTGGTCCCCGGGTTCGACCTTGGGTCCCCGAGCACTTAGGCCGAAATTAGGACCTGGGTCCCCGGGTACCCAGGCCAAAATGGCCCGGGTCGCCGAGAACCCAGGCCGAAAAAGACCTTTGGGTGCGTGATATTCACGCGCTCTGGGGTCATTGGAAAATTCGGCCTGGGTGTTGGGACCTTGGTCCCCGGGTTCGACCTTGGGTCCCCGGGCACTTAGGCCGAAATTAGGACCTGGGTCCCCGGGGTACCCAGGCCGAAAAGGCCCTAGGTCGCCGAGAACCCAGGCCGAAAAAGACCTTTGGGTGCGTGATATTCACGCGCTCTGGGGTCATTGGAAAATTCGGCCTGGGTGTTGGGCCTTGGTCCCCGGGTTCGACCTTGGGTCCCCGAGCACTTAGGCCGAAATTAGGACCTGGGTCCCCGGGTACCCAGGCCAAAATGGCCCTGGGTCGCCGAGAACCCAGGCCGAAAAAGACCTTTGGGTGCGTGATATTCACGCGCTCTGGGGTCATTGGAAAATTCGGCCTGCGTGTTGGGCCATTGGTCCCCGGGTTCGACCTTGGGTCCCCGGGCACTTAGGCCGAAATTAGGACCTGGGTCCCCGGGTACCCAGGCCGAAAAGGCCCTAGGTCGCCGAGAACCCAGGCCGAAAAAGACCTTTGGGTGCGTGATATTCACGCGCTCTGGGGTCATTGGAAAATTCGGCCTGCGTGTTGGGCCATTGGTCCCCGGGTTCGACCTTGGGTCCCCGGGCACTTAGGCCGAAATTAGGACCTGGGTCCCGGGTACCCAGGCCGAAAAGGCCCTGGGTCGCCGAGAACCCAGGCCGAAAAAGACCTTTGGGTGCGTGATATTCACGCGCTCTGGGGTCATTGGAAAATTCGGCCTGGGTGTTGGGCCATTGGTCCCCGGGTTCGACCTTGGGTCCCCGAGCACTTAGGCCGAAATTAGGACCTGGGTCCCCGGGTACCCAGGCGAAAATGGCCCTGGGGTCGCCGAGAACCCAGGCCGAAAAAGACCTTTGGGTGCGTGATATTCACGCGCTCTGGGGTCATTGGAAAATTCGGCCTGGGTGTTGGGCCCTTGGTCCCCGGGTTCGACCTTGGGTCCCCGGGCACTTAGGCCGAAATTAGGACCTGGGTCCCCGGGTACCCAGGCCGAAAAGGCCCTAGGTCGCCGAGAACCCAGGCCGAAAAAGACCTTTGGGTGCGTGATATTCACGCGCTCTGGGGTCATTGGAAAATTCGGCCTGCGTGTTGGGCCCTTGGTCCCCGGGTTCGACCTTGGGTCCCCGGGCACTTAGGCCGAAATTAGGACCTGGGTCCCCGGGTACCCAGGCCGAAAATGGCCCTGGGTCGCCGAGAACCCAGGCCGAAAAAGACCTTTGGGTGCGTGATATTCACGCGCTCTGGGGTCATTGGAAAATTCGGCCTGCGTGTTGGGCCCTTGGTCCCCGGGTTCGACCTTGGGTCCCCGAGCACTTAGGCCGAAATTAGGACCTGGGTCCCTCGGGTACCCAGGCCAAAATGGCCCTGGGTCGCCGAGAACCCAGGCCGAAAAAGACCTTTGGGTGCGTGATATTCACGCGCTCTGGGGTCATTGGAAAATTCGGCCTGGTGTTGGGCCCTTGGTCCCCGGGTTCGACCTTGGGTCCCCGGGCACTTAGGCCGAAATTAGGACCTGGGTCCCCGGGTACCCAGGCGAAATGGCCCTGGGTCGCCGAGAACCCAGGCCGAAAAAGACCTTTGGGTGCGTGATATTCACGCGCTCTGGGGTCATTGGAAAATTCGGCCTGCGTGTTGGGCCTTGGTCCCCGGGTTCGACCTTGGGTCCCCGGCACTTAGGCCGAAATTAGGACCTGGGTCCCGGGTACCCAGGCCAAAATGGCCCTGGGTCGCCGAGAACCCAGGCCGAAAAAGACCTTTGGGTGCGTGATATTCACGCGCTCTGGGGTCATTGGAAAATTCGGCCTGGTGTTGGGCCTTGGTCCCCGGGTTCGACCTTGGGTCCCCGGCACTTAGGCCGAAATTAGGACCTGGGTCCTCGGGTACCCAGGCCGAAATGGCCCTGGGTCGCCGAGAACCCAGGCCGAAAAAGACCTTTGGGTGCGTGATATTCACGCGCTCTGGGGTCATTGGAAAATTCGGCCTGGTGTTGGGCCCTTGGTCCCCGGGTTCGACCTTGGGTCCCCGAGCACTTAGGCCGAAATTAGGACCTGGGTCCCCGGGTACCCAGGCCAAAATGGCCCTGGGTCGCCGAGAACCCAGGCCGAAAAAGACCTTTGGGTGCGTGATATTCACGCGCTCTGGGGTCATTGGAAAATTCGGCCTGGTGTTGGGCCCTTGGTCCCCAGGTTCGACCTTGGGTCCCCGGGCACTTAGGCCGAAATTAGGGCCTGGGTCCCCGGGTACCCAGGCCGAAAATGGCCCTGGGTCGCCGAGAACCCAGGCCGAAAAAGACCTTTGGGTGCGTGATATTCACGCGCTCTGGGGTCATTGGAAAATTCGGCCTGGTGTTGGGCCCTTGGTCCCCGGGTTCGACCTTGGGTCCCCGGGCACTTAGGCCGAAATTAGGACCTGGGTCCCCGGGTACCCAGGCCGAAAATGGCCCTGGGTCGCCGAGAACCCAGGCCGAAAAAGACCTTTGGGTGCGTGATATTCACGCGCTCTGGGGTCATTGGAAAATTCGGCCTGAGTGTTGGGCCCTTGGTCCCCGGGTTCGACCTTGGGTCCCCGGGCACTTAGGCCGAAATTAGGACCTGGGTCCCCGAGTACCCAGGCCGAAAAGGCCCTGGGTCGCCGAGAACCCAGGCCGAAAAAGACCTTTGGGTGCGTGATATTCACGCGCTCTGGGGTCATTGGAAAATTCGGCCTGGTATTGGGCCCTTGGTCCCCGGGTTCGGCCTTGGGTCCCCGGGCACTTAGGCCGAAATTAGGACCTGGGTCCCTGGGTACCCAGGCCGAAAATGGCCCTGGGTCGCCGAGAACCCAGGCCGAAAAAGACCTTTGGGTGCGTGATATTCACGCGCTTTAGGATCATTGGAAAAATTCGGCCTGAGTATTGGGCCCTTGGTCCCCGGGTTCGCCTGGGTCCCCGGGCACGTAGGCCGAAATTAGGACCTGGGTCCCCGAGTACCCAGGCGAAAAGGCCTGGGTCGCCGAGAACCCAGGGCCGAAAAAGACCTTTGGGTGCGTGATATTCACGCGCTCTGGGGTGATTGGAAAATTCGGCCTGGGTATTGGGCCCTTGGTCCCCGGGTTCGACCTTGGGTCCCCGGGCACATAGGCCGAAATTAGGACCTGGGTCCCCAGGCAGCCAGGCAGAAATGGCGCTGGGTCGCCGAGAACCCAGGGCCGAAAAAGGCCTTTGGGTGTGTGATATTCACGCGCTCTGGGGTCATTGGAAAATTCGGCCTGGGTATTGGGCCCTTGGTCCTCGGGTTCGGCTTGGGTCCCCGGGCACTTAGGCCGAAATTAGGACCTAGGTCCCCGAGTACCCCAGGCAGAAATGGCGCTGGGTCGCCGAGAACCCTAGGCCGAAAAAGACCTTTGGGTGCGTGATATTCACGCGCTCTGGGGTCATTGGAAAATTGGCCTGAGTATTGGGCCCTTGGTCCCTGGGTTCGAGCCTTGGGTCCCCGGGCACTTAGGCCGAAATTAGGACCTGGGTCCCCATGTACCCAGGCCGAAAAGGCGCTGGGTCGCCGAGAACCCAGGGCCGAAAAAGACCTTTGGGTGCGTGATATTCACGCGCTCTGGGGTCATTGGAAAAGATTCGGCCTGGGTATTGGGCCCTTGGTCCCCGGGCACGTAGGCCGAAATTAGGACGTACGTCCCGGGTACCCAGGCCGAAATAGGCCTGGGTCGCCAGAGAACACAGGCCGAAATGGCCCAGGGTCGCCCGAGAACCCAGGCCGAAAAAGACCTTCGGGTGCGTGATATTCACGTGCTCTGGGGTCATTGGAAAATTCGGCCTGGGTATTGGGCCCTTGGGTCCCCGGGTTCGACCTTGGGTCCCCGGGCACTTAGGCCGAAATTAGGACCTGGGTCCCCGGGTACCCAGGCCAAAAAGGCGCTGGGTCGCCGAGAACCCAGGCCGAAAAAGACCTTTGGGTGCGTGATATTCACGCGCTCTGGGGTCATTGGAAAATTCGGCCTGGGTATTGGGCCCTTGGGTCCCCGGGCACGTAGGCCCGAAATTAGGACCTAGGTCCCCGGGTACCCAGGCAGAAATGGCGCTGGGTCGCCGAGAACCCAGGCCGAAAAAGACCTTTGGGTGCGTGATATTCACGCGCTCTAGGGTCATTGGAAATATTCGGCCTGGGTATTGGGCCCTTGGGTCCTCGGGTTCGACGTTGGGTCCCCGGGCACGTAGGCCGAAATTAGGACCTAGGTCCCCAAGTACCCCAGGCAGAAATGGCGTTGGGTCGCAAGAACCTAGGCCGAAAAAAACCTTTAGGTGCGTGATATTCACGCGCTCTGGGGTCATTGGAAAATTCAGCCTGAGTATTGGGCCCTTGGTCCCCGGGTTCGGCCTTGGGTCCCCATGCACTTAGGCCGAAATTAGGACTTGGGTCTCATGGTACCCAGGCGAAAAGGCGCTGGGTCGCCGAGAACCCAGGCCGAAAAAGACCTTTAGGGTGCGTGATATTCACGCGCTCTGGGGTCATTGGAAAATTCGGCCTGGGTATTGGGCCCTTGGTCCTCGGGTTCGGCGTTGGGTCCCTCGGGCACATAGGCCGAAATTGGGACCTAGGTCCCCGAGTACCCAGGCAGAAAAGGCGCTGGGTCGCCGAGAACACGAGCCGAAAAAGACCTTTGTGTGCGTGATATTCACGCGCTCTGGGGTCATTGGAAAATTCGGCCTGGGTATTGGGCCTTGGTCCTCGGGCACTTAGGCCGAAAATTAGGACCTAGGTCCCCGGGTACCCAGGCCGAAAAGTCCTTGCGCGCTAAAGAACACAGGCCGAAATGGCCCATGGTCGCCCGAGAACCCAGGCCGAAAAAGACCTTTGGGTGCGTGATATTCACGCGCTCTGGTGTCATTGGAAAATTCAGCCTGAGTATTGGGCCCTTGGGTCCCCGGGTTCGGCCTTGGGTACCCCGGGCACGTAGGCCGAAATTAGGACTTGGGTCCTCGGGTACCCAGGCCGAAAAGGCGCTGGGTCGCCGAGAACCCAGGTCGAAAAAGACCTTTGGGTGCGTGATATTCGTGCGCTCTTGGGTCATTGGAAAATTCGGCCTGGGTATTGGGCCCTTGGGTCCTCGGGTTCGACCTTGGGTCCCCAGGCACGTAGGCCGAAATTAGGACCTAGGGTCCCCGGGTACCCAGGCAGAAAATGGCCCTGGGTCGCCGAGAACCCGGCCGAAAAAGACCTTTGGGTGCGTGATATTCACGCGCTCTGGGGTCATTGGAAAATTCGGCCTGGGTTGGGCCCTTGGCTCCTTGGGCACGTAGGCCGAAATTAGGACCTAGGTCCCCGGGTACCCTAGGTCGAAAAGTCCTTGAGCGCTAAAGACCACAGGCCGAAATGGCACAGGGTCGCCCGAGAACCCAGGCCGAAAAAGACCTTCGGGTACGTGATATTCACGGCTCTGGGGTCATTGGAAAATTCGGCCTGAGTATTGGGCCCTTGGGTCCCCGGGTTCGGCCTTGGGTACCCGGGCACGTAGGCCGAAATTAGGACTTGGGTCCCCTGGGTACCCAGGCCGAAAAGGCGCTGGGTCGCGAGAACCCAGGCCGAAAAAGACTTTGGGTGCGTGATATTCACGCGCTCTAGGGGTCATTGGAAAATTTCGGCCTGGGTATTGGGCCCTTGGGTCCCCGGGTTCGGCCTTGGGTCCCCGGGCACTTAGGCCGAAATTAGGACCTGGGTCCCGAGTACCCAGGCCGAAATGGCGCTGGGTCGTCAAGAACCCAGGGCCCGAAAAGACCTTTGGGTGCGTGATATTTACGCGCTCTGGGGTCATTGGAAAATTCGGTCTGGGCATTGGGCCCTTGGGACCCCAGGTTCGAGCTTGGGTCCCCATGCACTTAGGCCAAAATTAGGACTTGCCCCCCCTCGCTGGCAGTAACTTCCGCCGACCCCAGACGGCTACTGATCTTTCGTAGCCTAAGAGTGGGCTCCATTATCCCTTTCGCAATCTTCGGCTTGCGATGAGTAAGCAGTGGAACCAATCTCTAATCCCGATGTGAAACAACCAACCGGTCTTTTGAACAATAAAGTAATAAAAAAAGTACGATGCTTGTAGGTAGGGATCGCAGAGCAGCTTGCTCGGTCTTTTGTTTGAGGTTTCTATTCGTGCAACAGGAATACTTAGTATAGGAACGGACACGAACGGGAAGATAGTCGATCACACAGAGTCGTAGAATCAATGAACGAGCCTTCGTGTGACGAAGTCGGATCGGAAGTGACAACATAATATACCTCCTCCGAACCCTCAACAATAGAACGTGTGTGTTCCCAGTAGGTATTATAACGGAGGAGTGCAGAAGGGCTTTTGGAAGAGCGCTCCGCGTGTTTTTTTCCTATCTAGAACCCCCTAGTCGTGAGAAAGAGCCGTTCTACCCCCCTCATTCATGATTCATGTGAGGAAAGGAGGAGGAAAGAAATAGGCGATCTGGTTAGCATGAACCGTCCAAATTTCACCTCCCCTGGACGAACAATCGACAAGCCAGACATTATTTCCAATGCAAAATAAAAGAATTTTGCAATCTGATTCTGGAGGAGAATACATGCCCACGGAATTCTCTCAATATCTTATCCAGAGGCACTGTTCATCAGAGATCTTGCAGCGTATACTCCTGGAATAGCTGAGAGGTAAAATAGATACTTATTGGAAACGGTTAGAGCTATGATGTTTGGGATGAATGTACCCGTTTGGGTAAACATACTTGCTCAATCGCATAAAAGTATTTGGCTGCTGTTCATATTCTCTTTTTTATTTTTTCTTTAAAGAAAGGAATCTAACGAAAGAAAGCAAGCTCAACGAAACAAGCGAAGCGGGCAGCAAGAGAAGATCGGTAGTAGAAGGTAACGAAATAGAGACTCAGAGAGAGATCAGAAGCGAAATTCGGCATAAGGCTGAACCCAGGTGACGCCTATTGTAGTGTAGCACCTGGGGCCGCACGACTCAGGCATGGGCAGACTCTCTACCCGTGCGCGTGTCTATTTCGCTTTAGGAGGTATCAGAACGGAGTTATGGGTAAATCCCTTTCGGATTTCTGCTAATTCTCTTCTTGTTGCACCATGTCCAAGCTTGACGATAGCAGTGGACCGCTGTCTGCGGCGGCTATTGCTAAGGAAACAATCAAGGATCGAGTGACCCAACTTGATGGCAAGGTCGACCATTTGGGCGGACAAGTGTAGACTATGGCAGAAAGGCAGGAGAATCAGGAATCGTTGGTCACCAGACGCTCGGTAATGAGTACCGTGTCTTCCCAGTGAAGGAGAGCCGTCTTCATGGGGCCTCAACGATCCCGGTGGCGATGTCCAAAGCGTGACGGACTAGGTCAAATTGAGGTGAGGAGCTTGCTGTGGAGATAGGTCTCCGGTTCGTGAACCGAATTCTCACCTGGCGACTCCAGACGCATTTGAGTCCCGGAACCGCAGCCATTCAACGGGGGATTCGAAATGCCAAGGCTCGAAAACCTCTGGGACATGGAACAGTACTTTAGGCTGTTCGTGCCCCTTTTGACGACCAAGTCACAATGGCAACAATGTATCTTTCTGGGGATACGAAGCTGTGGTGGCGGACGCGATATGAGGACGTGCTGGAAGGGCGTTGCGAGATCAACGCCTGGGAGGAACTAAATAGGAAGCTCAAGGAAAGGAGCAGTTCCTCTGCCTGGGAACGTTGCACGGCTTGCACGAGAGTCCCTGATGCGGACCGGCACTGTTCTAGAAAATCAAAAGCAGACCATGGGGGACTGACCCGAGCTATCGACAAAGAAGGACTTTGATAGATAGAATAAGGCACTCAGACAGCAAAAAGAGGGCTACTTCACTATGAATGGTAACATATGAATTGAAACTAATGCGACGGGTGTCAATTACCAAAAAAAAAGGACTCGACCACTAACTTAGTCTCGCGGGACAAAATTGTCCTCGAAGGGATGCGAAGAATATTTGAAACCACTCTCGAACCATCACACGGATTCCGACCAAACTACCCATGATATGGTAAGAACGGAACGGAAAGGCAAAAAAACGATTCTATGCGCAGACGTGAAAGCTCTATCGATAGAAGCATTCTAGCCTATTTTGATTTAGAGAGGAACGATTCCCTCGTCTGAGAACCGCCATTCACGCACTCCCCACTAACACTAAAAAGAGCGATTGATAATCTCGATAACCTAAAATGCAGAAGTGAGCCTATCCCAAAGCTCTCCTCTCTCCCCCTTTTTTAGCCAACCCCATTTTTCACCTTGAATTGGTCAAAGCAAAAAATCTGATGAATAGAAGGAAAGGAGATCGGAAAGATACGCGGACGACTTGACTATAGTATAGGTTGGATGTTTCCGTGAGCAGTAAGCAGCAGATCTCCCCTTATTTTGGGAAAGCTGGTGGCCGCGTGTGAATTCTTTCAAGGCAAGGGGCGGCCTGATTCGACATTGTTGTTTACTCTGATCTGGTCGAGGTGGTTTTCGTTTACCAGCGCGTAGGTGGTCTAAGTTCCTATGACCGAGTCTTTCTGGCCCCTGTGAACATCTTTTCTTAATGTATTAAAGAGGGCCTCTCTAACCGGTGGTGGGTGTCCACTAACGGCCATTCCTGGCTCGGCTCCGATAACGCAATTCCGGGAGGAGTCGGTAGTTGGGCACTGGATCCCTTCGGACCTGGAGAACGTGTGACGCTGGGTTGGGGTTTGGTGAACCAACTGCTCGCTCCTCTAGTTGAAGTATCGGCCCCCTTTTTCGTTGCCTAGGTTACACCTTCGGAATACCCCTGAAGGGAATTTTTCTCTACTTCCCTCAATCTTCACTTTACGCCACGCCGACTCCCCTTTCGTCATAAGGCGTGGAATTAGACCAAGGGGAATCTCCATACCATAGGAAAAAGTCCCTCATATTTAATCGTAGGAGATCGAGACAGAGCCCCAGGGCTATGGAGAAAGATGTAGATCGATCGCCCTAGATAGACAACTACATAGAGGGTCTCTACAAGTCTATATATTCTTTGATTTCGTTCCCCCCGTAAGATCAATATCACAACTAATGAGGTTTGCAAGTTTCACAACTAAGTCAAAGTAATAAGTAATACCCGATCTATAGTTTACTATATAAATAGATAGATATTTAACAACAACACAATATTCTAAAAAAAGATATTAATAGATATCGGTAGTTGTCGGTCGTACCCAAACAATAATATTCTAGAGAAAATGTACCTAAGATCAAATATTTCGAGCCGGCTTCCGTGGAAAATTCAGATTTTCTTTTTGATGCTGCAATTACATAAAAACATAAACTTTGAGGCTCAATAGCTAAATACATGGCAATTGAATCATGAGCCGAGATCATAAAGACATACTGCAAGTAGGAAGTGGAATTAATACAATGAATTCAAAAGCATCAAACCTCTCTTGTTCGAAAGAATCGAAAACACATCGAAATGGTACCAGCCGTACTTAATAATAGAAGGATTTGGCAGAAATATGTAAAATTGTCCCTCCTAAAAAGATTATTCCAGAATAAATGGGCAATAGTTAGGAGAGGTGCGCCAGCGGCGAGCAGAAGCAAGGTTATTAGTACCTCAGGAAAGCCCGGCCAGAACCACACATGCAAGTTTCCCCTGCATGTGGCTCGTCCGTGATAACTTCTTCGGATTTGCGTGAACTAGCGGACCGATCACTAAGTGGGGATGCTCCCTCCAGCATGAGTGCTTTTCGGGAACTGGTTAGGAATGGGCGCCACTATCCCAGCCCGGATCCAGCCAGGTTCTATTGATCATGTCCCCTTCCCAACAGTTGTACCTTGTCTTGGGGCGTCTTTGGCTTTACGAGAGAAAGCCCGCCGGAGAAAAAAGTCTTTCTCTTCCCGTCACGGATCATATTCCATTCCGGTGCGTCCACAGAAGAGGAAATCGCAATGCATCTTGCTCAGCAGGCGTAGCTTGGAGTAGGAGTGTAGCGTAGGTAAGGTAAGGAAAGGGGCCGACAGAGAGGAAGACAAACCGGACAGCTAAGCCAATATGTGCCGGAGAAAGACAGGTGCCGGAGGTAAGCTTTAATCGGACCGGAGCATTGATTCCCCATAACGAATAGGCTAGTTCTATCTCTCAATTGCCTATCCTGTGCTCGAGAAGGTCCCCCAGTTCCTCGGCAGCACCTCGAGGCGCATTTAGTTGTCTTACATGAGACTCGGGGTATTCCTGACTCCATGGCGCCTTTCGCTCATCCATTCCGCCCGCCCGTCCAGACGCAGCGCCCCTTTTCATTATCATCTACCGCCCTTTCTTTCCTCCCGGCTATTCACGCATGAAGATCGTCGTATGTATGCTCGACTTCGGTTGCCGGTAGGAGTACATTATGGCAGGATCAGTGACTCGGGCAAACCAACCCTCCTCCAAGAAGAATTGTGCTATGCCCCCCCGCGCCTGGTGATCCCTAGGTTGCAGCACGTCCGGTCGTTAACTCCTCGCGCCGCCGCCGCCGTCTCTAGGACCGACCGACGCCTCACCTGCACATTCAAAATAGCGTTCGGACTCGTGTGCCTTCCAGAACCAGGGGTCTTCGAGCCTGCTGCGTATGATTAGCCAGCATTATCGAGTCGAGACCAGCAAGCAGCAAGCTACGGCTTTTCAGCGCTGGGAGAGGTCCGAGCGGGAGCGGTCTTAAGACTTCCTGAGATCTACTAAGGGACTAAGGGAAGACACTCAGTTCATAAACCGATGGCATCAGTAAGACCACTACTCTCTCTTTTCTGTCAGTAAAACCTCTCTTAAGAGCAGTTTTAAGACTTTCTTCGATATACTAACGGAGCCCTCAGGTAAAAGAAGAGGTCATTCTCCTAATGGTTGCGAAGAAGGTATTCATGAGAATAGGTTCTTATTCAATCTCTCTTTCTGTCCGTTCAACAGACAGTTTTTCTTCTTCAAGTGAAAGCAGATGATCTTATCTTCTCTTTGACTAGGTTACTTCTCTTTAGTCGAGTTAATGTAGCTATGCTATTCCTAGTCTTGATCTCTTCTCTAAACTTGTTGAGAATGCAGAGAAAAGAGAGTGTAGTAATATGATCCAGCAAAAGATACATATATACATATGTTGCTGCTTTTACAAGTTACCTTCATGCATCTCTAAATGCATGTCAAATCTTCTACCTAATATTGACTTTTAGAGATACATTGCTGCAACTAAAGTCTATCACATGTTTGTAACCAAAAACTAATCGTAACATTACAAACAAACCAAACTATTTGAACTGTAACTATAAGTACCAAAACAAAGTCTCATTCTTAACACTCCTCCTTGAGAATTTTGTTTTGAGACTCCAAGCTTATCTCTGAGCATTTTAAATTTTCCTTTAGGCAAAGCTTTGGTTAATATGTCAGCAATTTGATCTTCTGATTTGCAGTAGACCAAATTGACTTCATGATCCTTTTCTGCCTCTCTAAGAAAATGAAACTTCACCTTCATGTGTTTGGTCTTCCCATGCTGAACTGGATTTTTGGCCATAGCAATTGCTAATTTACTGTCACTATAAATTAAAGTAGCATTACTTTGAATGAACTCTAGGTCAGCCAACATTTTCCGTATCCAAATAGACTGATTTGCACCAGCTGCTGCTGCAATAAACTCAGCTTCTGCAGTGGATTGTGCAACTACCTCTTGCTTCTTAGAACTCCATGAAAATACACCAGAACCAAGTGTGAAAACATAGCCAGAGGTACTTCTGCCATCATCAACACATCCAGCCCAATCACTGTCTACATAACCAATAAGATTTAGTTCTTTTTGTGGTCTAAACCAAACACCAAAATTGTGAGTACCCTTTAGATACCTCAGAACTCTTTTACCTGCACCAAAATGTATTTGACTAGGTTCCTGCATAAATCTTGACAGCAAACTTGTAGCAAACATAATATCAGGTCTTGTAGATGTGAGATACAACAGACTACCAACAAGACTTCTATAGAGAGATGCGTTTGCCTTGTCTTCACCATCAAATTTGGATAACTTCTGATTAACAATGAGAGGTGTGCTTGCTGGTTTGCAATGTTGCATAGAAAACCTTTTAAGCAAACTTTTAGCAAAAATCTGCTGAGAAATAAAAGTTCCCTCATTGGTTTGACAAATCTCAAAACCAAAAAAGAATTTCATTTGCCCTAGATCTGTCATCATGAACTTTCTGCTGAGTTGTTGTTTGAAATCATCAACATCTCTAACTTTTAGGTTGTATATAAACCCCTCTTTGGTTTAATGAAAGGCATCCAGAGCAACGCCATAACCACTTCAAAGCAAAAAACTCTCTCCTATACTCCTCTCTTAAGCCTTTCAGAGTATAAAGGTAATACTTCTTTAATCTCTCAACATATTCTGTTAAGATAGAGAGTCCCCTCTCTTAACAGTCTTATTCCGAAATCCCCAACGCCGTGAAACTCCGGTGGTTGGTTCTTTAAATAACTCTGGTAAATTTAGTATTCTGTAGAAAATAATTTGTGCATAGTAGTTGTTAGCGGTAGTATGGTGGGGTAAAACCCCCCTTTCATCGGAAATAGTACTAGGCTGTAGGATTCAGACGGGTGAAATGGATTAAAAAAAAAGAGAGAGAGGTACGCCCCTCTTCCCTTTCTCTCTCTCTCTCCTTCCTCCAGAAAAGCTTCCAGTAACCCCCTAGGTGCTCCCCTGCACTCTGGCGGTTTCTCTGCGGCTCTTCTGATTCCCGTACCTCGCCCCCAAATTGGTATCAGAGCAAAAACTTTTATCTCTAAGTCTGTTGTTTTGAATGCTTTTGATTAAGTTTAAAGACTGTATGAAGATTCAGCAGAAATACTAGGCGGCCTTGACGAAGCTCAGTAGGAGTTGTAAGCCCTATGTATTATAGTTGAAATTCAGAAAGTCTGATAGCTTAATATAAAAGAACTAAGAACAACTGTTTAGAACAACCATTTATTATAACTCTTTTTAGTTAAAGGACTCAAAAGATTTTAGCTGAAAACGGGCAGGCTCTGTTAATGTAAAAGTTATGGAGCGGACTAAGTCCTAGGAGTAAGATTAAAAATCTTAGAGTCTAAAAACTTAACAGAAGAGAGTTAGAATAAAATAGATCTAAGTGTGAGTATAAAGCCTTTATGATTAAGCAAATCTTCCTGAAAACGTGTATTAGGTGAAAAAACTCTTAAAGAGGTAAGTCAGGCAGAAGCTTGGAGGCTGATAAGACCTAGACGAAAACTTGCGGAGTCTAAAACCTGATATTATGACCAGTAAGGAAGAAGAGGTACTTCATAGGCTTGATTACTTAGATTTAGATACAGGAGGAAGATACCATAGGAAGAGGTCTGTAGATAATCTGAACATAGTTTGTTTTTCTTGTGAGAAATTTTAGGCACAAGTTTCACTCGGATAATCCTCAGCTGAATACTATTTCTGATGTTAGTTATCACATACTACACAACCAATTAGCAATTAGTCAGTCACAAAATATAGTATTTAAGTCTTATTTGAATATTTTACAAAAGCAAAGAATGAAAATAGATAGTTTAATAGATAATATTAGAATAATACAGAATAACTTAGAAAAAGGACAAAGTAGTAAGACAAATAGAAAAATAGATAATATTATATTAGAAAAATTAGATAAAATAGAATTAAAAATAAAAGAGTTAGATAAAAAAGTATCTACTTTGACTGAATAATCTTAGAAAGTATGAGTTGGTTAATAGAAAAACAATTACCTTTAGAATGTATAGACTGTAAGCATAGTTGGAATAATGCATATAGAGAAAAATGTTTTTATTGTAATATGATAATAGTAAAAAATTGTAAAAAATGTAGAAATTGTAATTTAGTATGTTGTCCTATGGATATAGCAAGGTTTGGAGAAATAGTAGAATATGGTGATGAGGTCAAGAAACAGAGTAAAAGAAGATAGAACTGAACAAAGAGATATAGAGTTTATAGAAATTAGAAAACAAGTATTTAAAAGAAAAGGTAAGTAGGTTAGAAAAATTAGAAAAAGAAATATCAGAATTAAGGCTAGAAAAAGACCTAGAAATTAGCAGGTTAGAACAAAGAATAATAGATTTAGAAAAGGAAAACAAATTAAAACAGATAACAAAAGAGGATAATCTAGAAGAAATAGGAAAGGAAAAAATAGATAGTAATATAATAATAAATGATAGTGAGATAAATATAGGAAATAGAAGTAATTTAGAAGAAATAAAAGAAGATAGATGATTTAGAAATTATAGCTAGTAACACTGTAAGACCTGCTAGTATAATTAATAACTTATTAAATTGTCAGGTAGCAATAGAAATAAATAATAAGCAGTATAATTTAAATGCTATTATAGATACAGGAGCTAGTAAGTGTGCTATACATGATAAAGCTTTACCTAGAGAATGTTTTGAAAGTTTACCTTCACCAATAAGAATAGCAGGAGTAAATAGTGTAACAGAAAGTTATTTAAAAATAAAAAATGGTAGTTATTTGATATTTAAAACTCAGAAATATTTGTTACCTTTTTGTTATGTTTTACCTTTACAAATTCATGATAGAACTCAGTTAATTATAGGAATGAATTTTATTTATAGCATGAAAGGTGGAATAACTGTAGAAAATGGTAGAGTAACATTCTTTAAGAAGACAGAAACCATAGATACATCTCCCATAAGTAGATCAGTAGATACTAAAATTTTTGAAGAACAAGAAGATTGTAATAAGCAGGAAGTAGAGGAGGAATTACTAGAAACAGATGTAATATTATATAATTATGGTAAATTAGAATCAAACTATAAGACATACTTAGAACCAATAATGAAAAGATTAGAAGATTTATCAGTAATAGGTGAAAAGCCTTTAGCCTTATGGAATAGGAATAAAATTACTTGTAAGTTAGAAATAATAAATCCAGATTTAACCATACAGGATAAACCTATAATACCAGACCCTAGAACTAAGACCGAATATGCTAGACACATAGAAGAATTACTAAAAGAAAAATTAATTAGGCATTCTAACAGTAGACATAGAACTGCAGCATTCATAGTACAAAAGCATAGTGAGATAATTAGAGGTAAAAGTAGAATGGTTTTTAATTACAAAAGACTAAATGATAATACTTATAAAGATCAGTATACCCTTACCAGGAATAGATTATTTGTTACTAAAAATAAAAGACAAAGAAATATATAGTAAGTTTGATTTAAAATCAGGATTTCATCAAGTAGCAATGCATCCAGATAGTATAGAATGGACAGCTTTCACTTCACCTTTAGGACAGTATGAATGGTTAGTAATGCCCTTTGGACTAAAAAATGCTCCTAGTATATTTCAGAGAAAAATGGATAATATATTTAGGAAATTAGATGATTTTATAATTTGTTACATAGATGATATATTAGTATTTAGTGATGATATAGCTCAGCATATACAGCATTTAAAAAGATTTTTTAATATATGTGAAAAAGAAGGATTAATATTATCTAAGACTAAAGTTAAGCTTAGGACAACCTAGAATAGAATTTTTAGGATTAGAAATTGGAAAAGGTATAATAAAATTACAACCTCATATAATTAAAAAGGTAATAGACTTTAATGAAGATATAAGTACTAAGAAAGAGCTAGAAAGTTTCTTAGGATTACTAAATTATACTAGAAATTATGTTCCTAATTTAGGAAAATTAACAGGACCCTTTTATAATAAGTTAAAAATAGGAGGAGAAATTAGGTTTAATAATGAAGATAAAAAATTACTCAAACAGATAAAAGATATAATAAAAAACTTACCAGATTTAGAATTACCACCAAAAGATAGTTATATAATAATAGAAACAGATGGTAGTTTAGATGGATGGGGAGGTATATTAAAATGGAAACCCAATAAAGAAGATCCCCGTAGCCTAGAAAAATTAAGTAGATATACTAGTGGGAAACCTTAATATAAAGAGTAGCATCATTACAACTTCTCCTAAAGCTAGAATCTCCAAGAAACTCATCAATCCTGCTATACCAAGCCCTTGGTGCTTGCTTTAAACCATATAAAGCCTTGCTCAATTTATAGACTTTATCCTCTTTTCCTTTTACTTGAAAACCTTCTGGTTGCTCGATAAAAATTTCTTCTTCCAAGTAACCATTGAGGAAGGCTGACTTGATGTCTAGATGGAAGATTTTCCACTTGTTTTGAGCTGCCAACGCAATAATCAACTTTATCGTATCAAGTCTGGCAACAGGGGCAAAAGTTTCTCTATAATCAATACCTGCTTGTTGAGAATACCCTTTTACAACAAGTCTGGCTTTATGTTTGTGAACAGAACCATCTGCATTAAACTTGGTCCTATATACCCATTTTACTCTAACTACTTGCTTATGCACAGGCCTATCTACTAGCTTCCAGGTTTCATTCTTTTCAATGGCAGCAAATTCTTCTCTCATAGCATTATACCAAATTTCTGAATTGATTGCTTCTGGAAAACTTTGAGGATCAGCTACTGCAACTATGCATCTGGCATACACATCTGACAGATTAGAGGTTCTCAGCACAGGTGAATCTGACGTACCAAGAACATTAAACTCACCTTCAGTATTGGAACCCACTGATATACTAGTTTGACTACTTGAATTTTTTGGAAGACTAGAGAGAATTGGTGAAGAATCAAAATTTCCTTCCTCCCATCGCAATATCGAATGCTCATCAACAAATACATCCCTGCTGACATTTATCTTTCCAGCTTCTGAATCAAAAACTCTGTAACCTTTTACTTGACTGTTATAACCAAGAAAAATTCATTTTCTTGCCTTTTCAGAGAGCTTGTCCCTTTTGACATCTGGTATGTGTGTATAGCAAACTGATCCAAAAACTTTCAAATGCTTGACAGATGGTTTTTGACCAGTCCAAGCTTCATATGGAGTTTTTCCTTCAACTGCATGAGTAGGCAATCTATTTAGCAAATATACTGCAGTGTATACAGCTTCTGCCCAAAACTTCTTCGACAAAGATTTCTCATGCAACATGCTTCTTGCCATCTCAAGTACTGTCCTATTCTTCCTTTCACACACCCCATTTTGTTGTGGAGAGTATGGCACCGTCAGTTGGTGTTGGATTCCAGAATCTTCACATAATTCTGCAAATTCTTTGGAGATGAATTCCTTCCCATTATCAGTTCTTAGCCTTTTAATTCTAAAGCCAGTTTCAGTTTCTGCCATTGCCTTGAACTTCTTGAAGTAGACATATGCTTGAGCTTTATTACTCAAAAAGTAAACCCAAGTCATTCTTATGAAATCATCTATGAACAAAATGAAGTACTTATTCTGACTCAGAGAAGGGACTCGCATAAGACCGCAAATATCTGAATGCACAAGCTCAAGTCTCTGTTTGGCCCTCCATTTAGCTTGAGATGGAAAAGGTGATCTATGTATCTTTCCCATTTGGCAGCTTTCACAAATTTGATTACAAGAATTAATTAAAGGCATATCACTAGCCAATTTCTTTTCATGCATCACTTTCAAAGACTTAAAGTTAGCATGCCCAAATCTTTTATGCCAAAGCCATGATTCATCCACAATAGTCTTACAAGCAAGTGAAGGACTTGAATGCCATCGAATAGCAAAACATTTATCACTCATTGGTACAACAATAAGCTTTTCTCCAAATGAATCAGATATCAAACAGAAGTTATCCTTAAAAACTAATGAATAACCATTTTGCATCATTTGACCCACACTAAGCAGATTTTGATCTAACTTTGGAACCAAAAGCACATCATGTATAAGCCTTATACCTTGTGCAGTTAAGACAGAAATGGTACCTTTTCCTGCAGATTCTATAGACTCCCCATTTCCCAGCTTGACAGGAATTCTGAAGGAAGGATCAAGGCTGATAAACAACCTTGAATTTGATGTCATATGGTTAGTACAACCACTGTCTAGCAACCAACAATACTTTTCTGAAGTTTTATCAGATGAAGTAGCCATAAAAAGATGCTCTTCTGCATCCTTTTGTTCCATTACATTGGCTTGTTGCACTGGTTGAGTTTGTTGTGAAGAAATTTGTTGAAATTTCTTTTGCTTGCAGAATTTGGCAATATATCCAAATTTTTTGCATATTTTGCATTGTATTTTCTTCCAGCAGTTACTCTCTAGATGATTGGTCTTTTTACAGAAGGCACAAGGAGGAAATTTTCCTTTTCCAAGCTCCTTGAACTCGGCTTCAGCAATCTTTCCTTTGAAGCTCTTGTCACATTGCACCTTTTTATCCCCTTTAGAGTTGGATGGTTTTGAACTGAGCCTGGCTGGAAAAGCTCCTTCACTATAATTTTCTGATCTAACGGAAGTCCTTTGTTCCTGAGCTTGAAGCTTGCTAATCAACTCAGCAACTGTTAACCTTTTAAGATCATTTGACTCCTCTATAACAGATACCTTTGCCTCAAACTTCTCTGGAAGACTTATCAACATCTTCTCAACTATTCTTTGCTGCTCTACCACCTCTCCATATAACCTCATTTGGTTAACCAGGTCTTTGACCTTCGAAGAGTACTCCTGGACAGTCTCAGATTCCTTCATTTTGAGATTTTCAAACTCCCTCTTGAGAGTAAGCAACCTAACAGACTTTACTCTATCACTTCCTTCATATTCCTCTTTCAACTGATCCCATACTTCTTTTGGGGTTTCAAGAGTCATAATACCTGTGAAGATGTGGTCTGCAAAGGCTGAATGAAGAACTGTAAGAGCTCTGTCCTTCTTAAGCATTTCTTCCTCATGATGCTTTATTTGAGCAATGGTGGGATTTTCCCTTAAAGGAGGTGGATCTCTGCCTGTATCTACTGCATCCCATAGCCCTAAAGATTTCAAATATACTTTCATTCTAACCACCCAAACTTGGTAGTTCTCTCCTGAAAACATAGGCACTGCAGGGTAAGAAGAACTTGCAGAAGCCATAACTCACTTGCTATGGTGTTTACTCTACACAAGCAAAACAACAGGATAGTCTTTTTCCAAAGAACCACACAGCCCGTAAGAGCCTTAGAGCTCTGATACCAATTGTTGAGAATGCAGAGAAAAGAGAGTGTAGTAATATTATCCAGCAAAAGATACATATATACATATGTTGCTGCTTTTACAAGTTACCTTCCTGCATCTCTAAATGCATGTCAAATCTTCTACCTAATATTGACTTTTAGAGATACATTGCTGCAAGTAAAGTCTATCACATGTTTGTAACCAAAAACTAATCGTAACATTACAAACAAACCAAACTATTTGAACTATAACTATAAGTACCAAAACAAAGTCTCATTCTTAACAAAACTCTGGTAAAACAACTTGTTAACAACAACTTAGGTTGAATTCCGGCTTGTAGTGATAGGGCAGGCTCCCTCTTGGTCGAGTGAGCTTTCGCTTCCTTATAGGTCCTAGGTTCATCATAGGAGACAAGTGAAGCAAGAAAAGCACGGTGTCGAGGAGTGAATGTCTCATAATCAACGGGAAGAATAGACTTACGTGAAGAAGGGCGAAGCATGACTGAACCTGAATCCGGTGCCGAGGATGAAGCCTGTGGAGGGGGAGGCTCTTCTTGAGCTTCACTTTCATCGGATGAGTGAGACCTGTCGGAATGAGCATGCAATACAGGGGGAACACTAAAGTCCCTATCTACAAAAGAAAAAGATACAAGAGGATCCTTATCACAAGGAGGATCATATCCAGGCAATAAGGAAAATTCCATCTTATCAGAACATTGAAAATTGTCTTCTTTCTCTTTCCTTTCTCAAAGAATGGATCATTTTCAAAAAAGGTGACATTTCTGGAAACGGGCACCTGTAAGTGAGTTTATCCATATCCAAGGAATTGAAAATTAGACGATTTTGGTGCAAGTTTGTCTCTGACAGACGAATGAAGTAAAACATAGCATGTACAACCAAAGACACGCAATCTTGAGTAAGAAGGAGGTAAACCAGTCAGCTTCTCAACAGGAAATCAATTTCCAACAGTAGAGCTAGGGAGACGATTGATGAGATAGGCTGCAGTTAGAGCTGCTTCAGCCCAGAAATATGTAGGGACATTACTTGAGATAAGCAAGCAAGTCTCCACAATAGGCATAATAAATAGGGGTTTCTCCCAGCTATCCTTTAGGGTATGGGGACACGACCGTTGGTGCATGATTCCCTTCCGAGAGAGAGGGGATTGAAATTCATTGGACATGTATTCTCCCCTTTTTCTTTCAAATTGTGTTTTAACAAATTCACAGAAATTCTCAAACACATGTTAGCACATCAGATTTCCATTTCAAAAAAGAAATCCGTAAAGTCGTCTATAAATTAACAACATATCTAGCCCCTGATTTTGAGGCAACTGGGGCTGGACCCCAAACATCCGAATGTACTAGAAAAAAAAAGCGCATTTCGTTTGAATATTACTCAACAAAAATGGAACAGAGGACTGCTTGGACATAACACACGTTTCGCATTTCTTACATTTCCATGTAAGTACTTCAAAACTACTAGAAGAATCAATCATTCGAAGAGTTTCGTCATTAGGGTGTCCTAATCTTTTATGCCACAAAGCATGCATATCAGTGGAGAAACAAGCAAAACTAGATACATGACCCGAAATAGACGTCAAGTCGCAGTCATCGACGTAGAAGAGTCTCCCCTCCTTACGGCCTTTCCCAATCTGCTTCCCGGATTTCAGATCCTGAATCACACAACCTACAAATAAGACTGAACAATCATTATCAACCTATAACCAATAGACAGCAAATTCATAGAGAGTTGAGGTACAAACCATATTTTGAAAGTAAACCACACTTTTGGTGAACGAACAGAAACAGATCCTATTTTTGACGCATTGCAAGTGGATCCATTTGCAATGGTTATGGGAACAGTAGAATGAACAGGACTGGATGCATTCAAGCAAGACATATCACCTGTCATGTGGCTGGAAGCGCCTGAGTCCACTAACCGGAGAACTGGTTGACGACATTGCTAGGAGTTTTCGAAGCACTTTTTTGATGGATGCTTTCACTCAATGGGCAATCACCTCAGAACTATTCTGCGAAGCAGACAGAGAAGCATCAGGAGTTGCTATAATGTTAGGGCGAAGCAAGTGCAGCGGTAGTAGGAGTAGAAGCAGCCAATGCAGGCGCGTAGCCCTGCTCTTTGATGTCCTCTTTCTGAAACCCTCATGCGAGTCCGACACTCATTGATGGTATGTCCCAATTTCTTACAGTAAAAGCACCTGATCGATGATACATCCCCGATGTTCAGTTCTCGTCCTCCACGTCCCCTGTTCGGAACAACATTTCCAGATCTGGAAACGAAAGCCCTTTCGCTGGATGTATGCACGACAGACAAAGAAGCAAGTCTGCTTTCTTCTCCCATTAGATCTGATAGGGCATGGGGCAACCTTTTGCAGAGAAGAGCACGATCCGGTAACCCTTACTTCTTCCGCGTTGTCCTTACGAATCTACACTTCCTTTCACTTGCAGTGAAGAATCTTGCTGTATCTCAGGCTGCGCTTCACTGGCCTTAACGGTATCTGGCTGTCACTTGAGCATGGAACTCTCCGTTTTCAGCGACAGGAGAGGACGCTGCCGTCTTCTTGTCGATACTACGCCGCAGGATCAGATCCCTAATTCGTATTAATACAGTTAACCCTATGCTTCGGGCACTCCGAATCATCATGATCACCCAGTCCAAACCACTGGCACATCAACAGGGCTGGTGGCTTATCGGGACAGTCTTTCTAAAATGTCCCCATCGTTTGCATTGCAAGCACTGAACGATCGGATGACCCTGCTGATCTCGGGCAATCAGTTGTCGTTGCGTTTGTCGCAGGTCTCCCCCTTTCTGATTCTGGCGGGTTTCCTATCCTACTTATAGTGATTCTGTTTGCTATAAAGTCCTTGTACAGACGTTTGGTACGTCCTTTGATCGCGGTTCCGTCGAGTTTTCTCAACATACAATCGTCGGTAACATGGTCTTCCGACAAATATGACATAACTTTTCTTTTCACAAGACAAGAAGAATTCTAATTCAAGTGAAAAAAGGCAACATACAAGCATTGATATGCCGGATTTTGCCATCTTGACATAGACGACTTGAACGTATTACATCTTGATGTACCCGTACATCTATAGTACCCTTCCATAAGAAAGAGGGGTGTTACCACAAACAAGTGATTCAAGAAACACAAATATATACAAGTGAAGGGAGTCAATTCAGTCCATAGCCGTTGTTGTCTCTGATATCCTATGTTCACCACTATGTTCTTCCTCTAGTTAGGAGGCTGTATAGCTAGACCCGACTACTGCAGCCACAGGTGGACAGACAAAAAATCTAAGGATAGACCCCACTGAGACAACTATAGACAGAAACATGTATTACTTAGATTTAGTTCCGTTCCGTCAGGGGGAAAATCCGGCCGGAGAAAAAGGACTCCAGCTCAGCTTTGGGATTGAAGTTGCGCTGTTTGTTGGAGGATTTCCGCCGGAAAAGTATGACTGAACAGTCGTTCGCACATCTGCTTGACTTTCTTTGTTGTAAATTCTGAGTTCAAATTCGTGATTAGCTCCGCGACCTCGTCCTCAATTCGGTGAAACTCCTGCATGCACCATTTACTGCAGGAATGCTCGTCATTTCCAGTCCATGGTTCTGGCGGGACCTGCGCCTAGCCCATATTTGAGCCGGATCGCCGATGATCGCCAGAAGGACCGCCTGAGGAGGACGAAAAAGCCCTACTCGTTCAATGATGAGGTAGGTAGCGGTGGCAACACAGGCATAGGGAGCCTCTCTCTCCACTCGTGTGGCCTCGAATAGAAACCGAGAAATCCCTACTATTCTAAAAAGGGTCGGGAGGGATCCAAGCAATGCCTTGCCTCCAACTCCAATGGCATGTTAGCTTCAGTTCTGACTGCAATTGGTGTGAGCTTCTTATAAAATGAGAATATTGGTGAGGTTTTGTCTAATAGCTAGGCTGAACCTCTAGAGAACAAATCATTGAAATTCGATTAGGGAACCTTTAAACTTCTCAGCCTTGGATCTAATGCTTCTTGGGTTGTAAGAATTGCGTTTCATCAAGTTGATTATTCTGTTAGAAGCTGTATTTTAATCGTTAGTACAACGGATATTTCCTGATTTCATTAGTCTTCCTCAATTTTTGGCTAATCATTTCGGGTTTATTTGTCAGTGTTTGCTGAATGCTTTATTTGATGACCAACGACAGTTTGCAACTGTCATTACTGTATTCCATGGAAAGAAACACTGCACCTAGATATTTAAACTCTATGGAAATGCACTACGGGATAGCTTCTGGCCTTATGCAATATGACCTGAGCAGTTCTTGGTGATTTGAACTCCTAATATGCTTTGACGTATATACATGAGTTGTCTTGAACTGTATACTTTTTCTAGTTTCTCTTGGGATGTTGTTTCTAATTTAGTCACCTCAAACAAAGATCACGTAGTTTGAGATCAAACCAGATAAAAAAGCAAGGAGTAAATGGAATAGAGAAAGAGACCAGAAAAATGCCAAATTTTATGAGGTACTGCCCTCGTTCACAAAAAGCACAAAAAGGAAAAAGAGAGCAGACAAGGCCATTCAAAGATACGACAGTCAAAAGAACTTTGACAATTAACAATAGGGCTAGGGCTGCGGCAAAAAAGAGTTATACACCAGTGTTGGAGAACACTCGAGACCACAAGAAGAGTCGGTTTTTGGTGGCACGAGTGAGGCGCAGCATCCTGAGCACACAAAGAGTGGAGGAACAGTCTCACTGTCCTCAATGCCACAGCTGCGAGTGTGCTGCCAGACCTCACAAACATCACATTCCACCATCCTCTCCCCATCATCATCTTGAGCGCCACATTCGCATTTCACAACCCAATTGTCAGCCCCACCTTCATACCTCAGGCGATTCTCCAAGCCTATCCCGGTCCCTCTCACACATAGCTCTGCACCTGACTCAACTGCTCCAAAAAGCAATTCCTCATCCTCCAATTCCTCCAGCTCTGAAATCTCCATCAACACAAATTCATCTGTTATACAGTACGTGTCCTTCAGTGCATTCTCCACTGCTTGCTTCAATTCTCCAACTGTTGCATGCATTGGAACTACAACGATTTCACCAACTGGTAGCACCATTTCCATTTCAGCTTCTGTGCCACACAATCTTGGAACTAATCGGCAAATGAATCTCAGATACTGATCCTCCGCGTCAACAAACGGCCATTCCTTCGCAAAGTGCTTACTCTCCAGAATAGCCTGAGTAGCCAATTCCACCAGATGTGATCCTCTGTAATCCAACAGAACATTGTTATACAGATCAACCAAATCATTGTAAACATCAAGACCTGGCACCAGAGATGATGCTGTAAGAAGCTTTCGAGGTGCTTCTTTTTGCGGCTCAGAAACGTTAGCCTCATTACCAACCTCACGGATGGAATATTCCAAAATTCGAGTGACTGGGTTCACTGTGCGACGCACAACATGATTTCCTACAATCACATTGTTCATTGCTTTTAGAACATGATCCAGCAGACCTGTATCACCTATATGAAGCCGAGCTGCATCTCGCAAATCTTGTCGTGTCATGCCGCCATGTGCTTGATTCTCTTTCAATGCGTCCACAATGACTTCTGCTGTAAATTCTAGTCTTCTTGTAGGCCATCTACTATCCATACACGCAACTACAGTAGAGAACCTCCTATAAGCTGTTGACTTCTCTTTTCTCAAAGCAAAGGCTTGCTCTGGGTGGAGATTCTGCTAGGGGGGTCTCGTGATGGAAGATGGAGGAGCTGAAGTAGCTTTGTTAATTTGCATAGAAGCACAAGATTTGATAGTTAACATAAACCTGAGTAGATCTTTGATTGTAACCAGCTGGCTTTCACTCATGTCTCTGTAATGACGAAATATTTGCTTGATTTCTCTGCCTTTGTTTTGTCAGTTTTACCAAAATCTTCAATGATCACTTCAAGTTCCAACGAGCTAAGCAGTTCAATTGCACTGATAGAATTGTGCTCTGCCACTCCAAAGCTTCCACGGCAGAATCTGTAGCCCCACCTACCAAACCAAGAATGTCCATAAGCAACGCCATAAAGCAATCTAAGATCCATTGACCTTTTCTCTGCCACATAGGTACTTAGAACCGCCTTCAATGCCATTAATGCAGACCAAATGACCAAACCCGTTACAGTGAATCAGGCTATGCAAGAGATGGGTCTTCAGTTCCATAACATCATCATCCAGAGGCTTATTCCACTCACATCATCCGTAGGGATCATCAAATGATACTTCCGTTTAGACAGAA
>BNST01000004.1:0-2500 GCA_019650275.1 Xylocarpus granatum | reverse complement strand
TTGCCACTCTCTTCTCAACTATTTCTTCTCTTCTAGTTGATCCTGACGAAAATAGGATCAGTGGCGACTCCGTATCTCCATCTTGTATTGAATAGAAATTGGGGGCAAAATAATCCGGGCTTTCTAAGCAGCTTACCCGGAATGTGATGGAACCCATGACCTGAGTGTACCGTTACAGAGCACTTTTTTTTCTTACGATGATGGGTCTCCGGCTACAGACATCTTTCCTCTAGACGTACAGGGCGTTTTAGTATCATAATTTTTTGTTTAACCAGAACAGGTCTCTAAAAGAGGTGCACTTGAATTCGCGAAAAAATTCCGAATTAAGGATAGCTTTTTGTCCGATTCCGTGGCTGCAGCGGGTTGCAGTCCATTCAGACCTCTATGAGGCTTCGTGGTGCTGGATATAGGAGGTCTTCTTCAAAGCCGTAGCATTTCATTACGGCTTTAATCACTCCAAGCATTGGTATAGACACACCTAGACTACGAAGCTAGGACGGTGGATTGGAAAAGTACGGTAGTCTACGTTAGTAGTGATTCGCCTGTCGGAGTAAAGAGAAAGGCAGGTATTGAGTTATAGGTCATACCATTGAGGACCAGATTGACCTTCCTTTTTAATATCTTTTTAGTGAAATATCGAACCTTTACTTAATAGTCAAATATATCCCACCCAGTAAATATCCCAGAGTCCCTTTCTCTTGTCAGTTAGGACAGCAAGTCTACCTGCCAAGCCCAACCTCTTCTCTTAATAGCTTCCTTTAGGTCTTTAAAGAAAAGAGCCTTACCAAAAAGAAAAAGGGCTTAGTTAACGTATAGTCAGTTTTTCTCCCCTACGGAAAAGGTTCTTTCACCTATCACGAAAGCTCAGATCTGGGCGGCGGGCTTGGAGTGCGCTGTAGTCATTTAGAGAAGATTTTATCAGTCAGAAGGAATCGAAGGAAAGCTACCTGATTGACTAGACAAAGACTAGCTCAACCTTCCTTCCCTAGAGCTGAATCTTTATTAGAAAGCTTGAAACCTTCTATTGAAGCAGGAAGCCAATATATTAAGACCGAACGAGGTTAATGTTCAAGCATATAATGCCTGCCCGGGTATTTCTATCTCTTTGAAGATGGAACTTTCGATTCGATACAATTCCAACAAGAAAGAGAAGCTAGGCTCGGCTTGGATTGGAGCTACTAAAGAAGAAAAAAGCTTGGAGCTCCGTAACTACTTCAATCAGTGAAATTGCTCAATCTGAACTGATAACTTTAGAGATTGGCTTGGTTGTGCTGGCCAGGCTGAATAGGCCTATGAATTTACTTTACTATATGGGATGGGACCGTCTCGATCTGCTCGCGCTTAAAGGGAGGTGGGCACTGGCGTCTAAAACTTTCCCGGAGTAGCTAAGGTCCTTTTCTTACAGGGAAAGGTATAATATAATAAGCTCGTCACGGCGTCAGGGGCGGGGCTGGTCGCGTCTTGGCTAGTCTAGTCTTGTATAGCCTTGTCTTGGTGTCCATCCTCTACTGAAGGGTTTCCCCTTATGAGGTCGTTCCCCTGTTCGCCTAAACTTCCCCTTATGGAAACTTATCCCCTAACCTAAAAGGGTAAGACGGTTCCAAGGCTCGGGAGAGTCCAGTGCCCTGGTCGCTGCTTTTTCAAAAAAATCTTCCACTTGAAGCGAAGCATACTGTTAGGTGGGACTCCCTTTCGAGTAAGCTACGGTCTCTTCTCTCCTTTTACGTATTCGTTTCGACATGGATCTGACACCGACAGATTACCTTACCGGCTTAAAGAAAGAAAGCACTACTCTACTGGTCCGCACTAGCGTCTAAAGAAATGCCAATCGGTCAATTCATACGCGGCAAGACACCTTTCGTTTACGCAATAGAAATGGAGAAGCTCATAAAGCCAGCACAACTAAAGAAGGCCTGACTTCCCCTTCGAAAGTGGCTTCGTGAGTTCTTGATACTGAATACCAAGCCTCTTTCATCACTCCCTTTAAGGAATCCTTCCTTATTTTAGGCTAGTCCATCTAGGCTTGCTTCAGTCGATTTTGAGTTGGCCCTTAATGAGAAATGATAGACGAACTACTTGTAATGGTTGTTTGTGACCTATGAATGATCTAAAGATGCGTTCTAAGCTCGCTAGGTGGGGTGTGATAAGGGATCTCCTTCTCGTGTCCCTTTTGTGCTCCGGAAGTCTCCCTGTGGAGAACCATTAATTAGCAAGTAGAAAATAGGATTCTCAATGCAGGTCGGCATGGATAAGAGGTAGTATGTCTACTATCCTCAGTGATTGACTCGAAAATCATGCTGCAAGGAGGGCTAGGGCTAGGGTGGGGAAGGTAGGCAATAAAGCACAGTGCGCGAGAGGAGCCCCTTCCCCTAAGCGCGCTATACTAAAAGAGCTAGATATAAGCCCTAAGCTAAAGCAAGAGCGCGCTACTCAACAAAGATTTCAAGTACAGCGCGGGGGCAGAACTTGCATCCAAAAGCAACCACTGAATTGACGATTG
>BNST01000003.1:0-32380 GCA_019650275.1 Xylocarpus granatum | reverse complement strand
TCATGGGGATGCTTCGGTCGGCCCGGATGTTTGTCCCATGCACTGTAAAACGTACCCGATGCCTCATCCGCACCCACGAGGATGTTCTGGTCGCTTTTTCCACGCACTGCCAAATTCTTGAGGACCTTAGGAGGCAAAGGGAGCATGAGAGAATGCGCGCAAGGCGCCAGGCAGCAAGAGAGGCAGGAACCAACCAGCAAGTGCGCACAAGCAGCATGCACTCAGCAAGCAATGAAGCACGGCCAAGTTCTGACTTAGTCCTAATCAATGGCGGAAAGGAAAGACAAGGAGAATTCCAGCAGCAACAGGAAACGCATGATGAATTCCAATAACAATAGGATAGTTGCGACAAGAAGAATTCTAAGGGCAGAAGGATAATTATTGAGAGTCCTAGTCCTAGAAGGATAAGTCAAGAGGAAGTCCAGCTGCTGTAGAAAACAAGATAAAGTAGGAATTCTAGTCTAAGCAGGAATTCAAGAAAGACCAAGAATCCTAGTAGGATTAGGACACAAAGGATAAGGTCTATCTTGATAATGTTTTATTTGACTTAGAAAAGCTTGTTGACTTAGGAAAACATATCCTAAGTGGATAAGGAACCTAAGTACTAGTTAAATTAGGATAAGGCTGTCTTAGGACTATAAATACAGCCCATTATTTGTGAGGAGCTCATAAGCTACGAATTTTGTTATTTTCTCATTCAATAATCAAAAATCCAGGTTAGCATTCTTCCTTACTTTCTTATTTATATTTTGGTTATCTTTTAAGAGTTGTCTTGAGATAACTTGGGCTTAAGTTAAGGTTAAGAGTTGTCTTCCTTGCTTAAGAGCTAAGGTTGAAGTTAAGAGTTGTCTTCTTCAACCAAGGCAAGTTGTGATAGGTTTAAGAGTTGTCTTGCCTATCCAACATATCTTTATATATATTATTTAACCTGAAGGACAGCTTAGGGGATATAAAATAAGAAAAGAACTCAAGAATCAAACGGGACAGCAAGTTAGGAAGGATTCTAGTAGGCGTGCTGGCCCCTAAGGTGTAGAAAAGTTGGGGCAAAAATCGGGACCCCAACACAAATGCACCGAGTGCCGCTGCTGCACCCACAGGGATGTTCTACTCGCTCCCGGAAGTTCATCCTGCACACTGCCAAAAGCACCCGAAGCCTCTGCTGTGCCGCTGGCGGGGATGTTCCAGTCACTTATGGAAGTTCCAGTTGCTCCCAACATTCATCCCATTCACTGCTGAACACAGCCAACACTTCTGCTGCACCAGCAGGGATGTTCCGGTCGCTCCCCAAAGTTCATCCTGTGCACTGCAAAATGCACCCGACAACTGCCGCATCCGCGGGTATGTTCTAGTCTTTCCCCGAATGTTGGTACCGTGAACTGCTAAATATGGCTGACACTTCATCCACTCCTGCAGGGATGTTCCGTAAGCTCCCAGAATTTCATCCTTCACAATGCCAAATGCGCCTGAAGCTTCTGCCACACCCGTGGGGATGTTTCAGTCACTTCTATAAGCTTGTCGCATACACTACCGAATGCGCCTGACAGATTTGCTGAGCCCACGGTGACGTTCGGATCACTCTTGGAAGTTCATCCTACGCACTGTCGAAAGCGCCCAATGCCTCTGTCTCGCCCGCGGACGTGTTCCAGTTGCACCCAGAAGTTTGCCCCGCACTGCCGAACATGCCGTAAGCCTCTGCCATGCCCAAGGGGATGTTCTGCTAGCTCCTGGATGTTCATCCCACGCATGTAAAATGTGCCTAACACCTCCCCCGCACTTGCAAGGATGTTCTAGTCGCTCTCAGAAGTTTGTACTTTGCACTGCCCAATGCACCCAAAGCCTCTGCCACACTTGCATGGATGCTCCGGTCGGTCCTTGAAGCTTGTCCCGTGCACTGTCAAACATGGCGGACACCACAGCCATGCCCACAGGGATGTTCAAGTCGCTCCCGGAAGTCTGTCTCGCACACTGCCAAACATGCCCGACACCTCTGCCACGCCCGTGGGGATGCTCCGGTCACCCCCAAAAGTTCGTCCTGTGTACTGCCAAACATGCTTGACGTCTCTGCTGTGCCGGCCGGGATGTTCTGGTTGCTCCCGAAAGTTCGCCCCGCGCACTGCCAAATGTGTCCAATACCGCAGCAGAACCTGCGAGGATGTTCCAGATGCTTCCAGAAGTCCATCCTGCACACTGCCGAATGTGCCCAAAGCATCTGCTGCCCCTGCAGGGATGTTTCGGCTGCTCCCAGAAGTTCGCCTGGCGCCCTATCAAATGTTTCCAAAGCATCTGCCATGCCTGCGGGGATGCTCCAGTTGCTTCGAGAAGTTCATCTCAAGCACTGCCAAATGCGTCAGACACCTCTGCCGCATTTACAGGGATGTTCTGGTCACTCCCAGAAGTTTATCTTGCACACTGCCAAATGGGCAGACGCCTCTTCTGTGCCTGCTAGGATCTTCGGGTCACTCCCCAAAGTTTGTCAGGCACACTGCCCAATGTTCTCAAAGCCTCTGCCATGCCGACAGGGATATTTTGGCTGCTCCTGGAAGTTCGTCCCGTGTACAGCCGAATGTGTCCGATGCCGCTGCCATGACTGCAGGACGTTCCGGTCGCTCTCGGAAGATCATCCTGTGCACTGCCCAACGTGTCCGAATACAGCGCCGTGCGTGCAGGGATGTTCCGGTCACTTCCGGAAGTTCGTCCTGGTACTACCAAACATGCTGGATGCCTCTACTGCACTCGCGGTGATATTTCAGTCCCTCCTAAAGTTTGTCCCACACACTGCCGAATGTACCCGAACCCTCCACCATGCCTGCGGGAATGTACTGGTAGGTTCGGGAGGTTCGTCCCGTGCACTGTCGAATGTGTCCGACGCCGCTGCACACGTGGGATTTTCTATTCACTCCTGGAAGTTCAACCTGCACACTGCCGACTGCACCCGACGCCTCTGCAGTGCATGCAAAGATGTTCTGGTTGCTGCTGGAAGTTCGTCCCCGCACTGCTGAACGCATCCAAAGCTGGCACCGCGTGCACAGGGATGTTCCAGTCCCTCTCAAAAGCTCGTCCCGCACACTTCTGAATGCATCCAATGCCGCTGCCATACCTGCAGGGATATTCTGGTTGCTCCTGGAACTTCATCCCACACACGGCTGAACACCTCCAAAGCCTCTGCTGCGCCTGTGGAGATGTTCCCCTTACCCCCGAAAGTTTGTCCCATGCACTGCCGAATGTGTCCAATGCCGCTGCAGTGCCTGCAGGGAATTTTCGGTAGCTCCTGGAAGTTCATCCTGGCACTGCCGAATGCATCTGACGCCTCTGCCGCACCCGCAGGGATGTTCCGGTCACTCCTGGAAGCGTTTGCCATGCCCTTAAGTATGTTCTGGTAAGTTCAAGAAATTAATCCCATGCATTGCCGAACGTATTTAACGCCACTGCCTCACCCATGGAGATGTTCTGGTCACTCCCTGCAACTTCATCCCACGCACGGCCAAACACGGCCTAAGCATCTGCCACACCTGCAGAGATGTTCCCATCACCTCTGGAAGTTGTCCCGAGCACTGCCTAACACGTCTGATGCCGCTACTGCACCCGTGGGGAATTTTTGTTAGCTCCCGAAAGTTCATCTCGAGCACTGCAGAACACGTCTGACGACTCTGCTACACCCGTGGGGATGTTCCAGCACTACTGGAAGTTCGTCTCGTACACTCCTGAATGTGCCCGAAGCCTCTATCATGCCCTCAGGTATGTTCCAGTAGGTTCGGAAAGTTCATCTAGTGCACTGCCAAACGTATTTGATGCCGCTGCCACGCCCGCGGGGATGATCCGGTCGCTCCCAGATGTTCTTCCCCACACACTGCCGAACGCACATGATGCCTCTAACGTGCCCACGAGAATGTTCTGGTCACTCCCAAAAGTTCATCCTGTGAACTGACAAACTTGCACAATGCCACTGCCGCACCTGCAGGGATAATTTGGTCGTCCCGATATTTCATCCCACACACTGCAGAACATGCTTGACACAGTTGCAACAACCACAGGGATGCTCCAGCCACTCCCGGAAGTTCATCTTGTTCACAGCCGAGCACACCTGTAGCCTCTACCACGGCTGCAGGGATGTTCCAGTTGCTCCCGGAAGTTTCCCCCTAGTAATGGCAAACGTGTCTGATGCCTCTGCCAAGCCCACGGGTATATTCCGATTGCTCCCAGAAGTTTGTCCCGCACACTGCCAAACGCAACCGGCGCTGCTGCTGAGCCCGCAGGGATGTTCCAGTCGCTCCCGCAAGTTTGTCCCATGCACTGTCACATGCGCCTGACACCTCTAACGCGCTCATTGGGATGTTCTGGTCGCGCCCAAAAGTTAGCCCTGTGCACTATCGAACACACCTGATGCATCTGTAGCTCCCTCAGGGATGTTCCGGTCGCGCCCAGAAGTTAGCCCTGCACACTATCGAACACACCCGATGCATCTGCAGCTCCCTCAGGGATGTTCCGGTTGCTGTTGGAAGTTCATCCTGCACACTGCTCAACATACCTGAAGTCCTTACCACGCCCGCGGAGATGTTCCAGTCACTTCTAGAAGTTCATCCTGTGCACTGCCCAACACACCCGAAGCCTCTCGCCCAGAGCTCGTGCCGCGAGGGGATGTTCTAGTTGCACACAGAAGTTTGTTCCGTTCACTGCCGATTGCGGTGAACGTCGCAGCTACACCTGCAGTGATGTTCTGGTCAGTCCCAGAGTTTGTCCCGCATAATGCCAAATGCACCCGAAGCCTCTGCTGTGCCAGTGGGGATGTTCCAGTTGCTTTTGGAAGTTCGTCCCACGCACTGCTGAATGCGCCCAAAGCTCTGCGGGGCTGCTGAGATTTTTCAGTCGCTTCAGGAAGTTGGTCCTGCCCACTGCCCAACTGCTGAGAACCTTAGGAGGCAAAGGGTGTTGATAAATAGAATTTGAATGTGTTTAGCTCACAATTTCAAAGATTCAACATAAACAAATAAAAAAATGCAAGTAGAGAGAAAATAGATGAAGAGAGAAAATTGAAGAGCTTTTGTATTCTATCTCCAAATATTTACACAGTTTGGGTTTTTATATACAACATCCTAACGGCTAGGTACAAGCTTACTTTACTTTTCTAACAGCTAGGTACAACACATAACAACATATCTTTCAATTTAAAAAACTAGCCATTATTTCGTCCTTTAGTAGTTAGCTTGAATTGGGCTTTGGGCTTGATATGGGTATCCATAGATCAATCCAAGAGTTATTTGGGCTTTTCATCTTCACCCTCAATCTCTTCATCTTTAACACTCCCCCTCAAGTTGGACTTGTACAAATTGAAGAAAGTTCAACTTGGAACTCACCTTAAGAAGTTGTTGATGAGTACATGGTTTGGTGAATATATCCGCAAGTTGATCTTCACTCTTCACATAAGGCATGTTGATCACTTTGCTCAAGTACTTTTCTCTTGTGAAGTGACAATCAACTTCGATGTGCTTGGTCCTCTCATGGAACACCGGATTAGATGCAATGTGTGTTGCTGCCTTGTTATCACAGTACATGTCTATAGGTGTTTCAACTGAAAATCCTAAGTCTTCCACTAATGATTTTATCCAAACCAATTCACTCGTAGTAGATGCCATAGCTCTATATTCAGCTTCTGCACTCGATCTTGCAACTACACTTTGCTTCTTGCTTTTCCAAGTCACCAAATTACCTCCCACGAATGTGCAATAACCAGTGGTTGATCTTCTGTCCTCGAAGTTACCGGCCCAATCCGCATCTGTGTAAGCACATATCTTGTGGTGGCCATTTCTTCTCATCAAGATTCCTTGCCCCGGTGCATGTTTTATGTACCTTAAAATTCTATTCACCATTTCCATGTGTATATTCTTTGGGCATGACATGTGTTGACTTACCTGTTGCACAGAAAAAACAATATCAGGTCGTGTAATAGTTAAATATATAAGCTTACCTACAAGTCTTTGATAAAGCTTGATGTCCTTGTATGGCTCCTCCTTGTCATGTTCGTTTTCATGCTTGTTATCCTCTTTCTTTCCTTCTTAGTGCCTCCATAGGTGTCACAGCTGGCTTTGCTCCAAGTTTTCCTGTCTCACTTAACAAATCAAGAACATATTTTCTTTGGGATAGAAATAGCCCTTCATTAGAATAAGCGATTTCTATACCTAGAAAATATCGTAAGTTTCCCAAATCTTTAACATCAAATGCAGACTTCAAATATGTTTTAATGCTCTTAATGCCATTAACGTCACAACCGGTGATGATAATATCATCCACATAAATAAGAACAATGGTAGATCCCTCACTTGAGTGCTTAATAAATAAGGAATGATCAGATACACAATGCATTATGCAACTTATTATACCATGCTCTTGGTGATTGCTTTAATCCATATATGGCTTTCTTCAATTTGCAAACATGTGTATTTGGAACCATAACATCATATCCTTGAGGTAAACTCATGTAAACCTCTTCCTCTAACTCTCCTTGCAAGAAAGCATTCTTCACATCCATTTGATGTAAATCCCAATTATAATTAGCCGCTAAGGAGAGAAGCACCCTAATAGTGTTCATTTTTGCAACTGGTGCAAAAGTTTCTGTATAGTCTAAGCCGTAGGTTTGAGTGAAGCCTTTGGCCACTAACCTAGCCTTATGTTTGTCCAAGGTTCCATCACTATTTAACTTAGTCTTATACACCCATTTGCATCCAACAACCTTTTTTCCCAAAGGTAAAGGTTCCATCACTACAAGAAGATAACGGTAAATCCTCACTTACTTCACTAGGTGAATGTGCATTTAGATTTTCATTGCTAGTTTCACCCTCATTAGACTCTTGATCTTGTGATTCTATGTTATCACCACTCAATTGTAGGTCATGGTTGCCTAGTACGTCACTAGATGGTGGTATATACTTGTGTATTATGGCTAAAGGAAGTGGATCATCAACTTCACCTTTTCCATTACCAATGCTATGAAAATATGAGTCATTTTCTACGAAAGTAACATTTCTAGAGATATACTTGTCCTTAGTTAAGGGATTATAGCACCTATAACCCTTAGTATCCACACAATAACCTAAAAAGATGCATTTAATGCTTCTTTCACTTAATTTATCTCTTGAATGACTTGGCATATGTACATAACATACACATCCGAAAATTCTAAGATAGGACAAGTTTGGTTGGGTACTATAAGCAATCTCAATTGGTGTCTTTCCTTTCAGTACCATGGATGGTGTTCGGTTAATAAGATGTGTCGCTGTGAGAATAGCTTCCCCCCAAAACTCTCTAGGTACATTGTGATAGAACATCATAGTTCTTGCCACCTCTAAAATATGCCTATTCTTACGTTCAGCCACTCCATTTTGTTCTGGAGTGTAAGGACAAGTAGTTTGGTGAACAATTCCTTTACTAACTAAAAACTCTTTAAACAAGTTGTTCACATACTCTCCTCCATTATCAGTTCTCAACACCTTAACTTTCTTATCGAATTGGTTTTCAATCAATATTACAAACTCTCTGAAACAACAAAAAACCTCAGATTTTCTTTTAATAAGATAAATCCATGTATACCTAGATTTATGATCTATAAAAGTTACAAAATATTTGAAGCCCTTATGAGATAGAGTGGGAGAAGTCCACAAATCAGAATGTACCAAAGAAAATAAATCATTATATTCATGATGAGATTGTACAAAAGGTATCTTAGTTTGTTTTCCTAAAATACAAGAACTACAATCTTTGATCTTATCAAATTTCAAGTTAGGAACTAATTTTTGCAAAATATGACTAGGAGGATGCCCTAATCTAGCATGCCAAAGTTCTTGGATTTTGCTGCTATCTACTTTAAAGGCTTTGCTTGAATCTTCCAAAACATACAGCCCATTTTTCTCTCTTCCCTCACCAATCAATTGTCCGGTCTTGATGTCCTGAAATGTTACTTTATTAGGTTCAAATATAACACAACAATCTAAATCTTTAGTAATTCTACTTACGGACAACAAATTTGAAGAAAAACATGGCATATAAAGACCTTTAGTATGCTTAGACAAAATATTCAAGTGTCCTAAACCACTAATCGGTATATCTTTTCCATTAGCTATACTCACCCTTTTATTCTTTCCTATAGACTCAATTTTAGAAGCTAAATTTTTACTTCTAAACATGTGATTTGTAGCACCCGAGTCTATAACCCAAGGATCAATATTTAAAGATAAATTAGAGATCAAACCTTGAGAGGTGTTTGGCCTTTGACATTGAAGGAACTTTGCAAATTGCTCAATGAGGTTTGTGGACAAGTTTGCCTCTGATGTGTGGTTTAATTCTTCTGAAATTTTGGCTTTATTCTCCTTCTTCAAGTGAGGATGAAGCTCAAAACATTTATCCTTGTTATGCCCAAACTTTCCACAATGATCACAAAACCTACAATTTCTTTTGATGTGTCCTAGTCTTCCACATCTTTCACATTTGATGGTTTTGCTTTCTTTCAACCCTTGTGTTACCATTGCTGCTTCTTTTGCCTCCGCAAATGCACCTTTCTCAATTTTAGGCTCATCTCTATCAAACGCTTCTCTAGCCATCAATTCCCTATCCACAATATTCACCACATCATCATATGGTGGCATCTCCTTATTCCTTAGAATTTGATTCCTAAGGTCCCCAAAACTAGGCCCCAATCCTGCCAAGAGGAAACAAACAAGATCTTCATTGGCCCTTTTCTCCAATTCTTCCTCATTGGTAGTAATCGGCCTCAAACACTCCAATTCATCCCATGCTTCCTTGATTTTGTTGGAGTAGGAAAGGAAATCACTTCCATTCATCTTGGCATTTGTGATGATTTCCCTCAACTCATAGACTTTTAAGAGATTACCTTGATTTCCGAACCTTCTAGCAAGTGCATTCCAAAGGTCTTTGGCAGTTTTGGCTTTGTTGAAGGCACCAACCAAGGATTGATCAATAGAGTTGATAATCCAAGTAATGACAAGATTATCAACATATCTCCACTCAGCATATTCTTTATCTCCCATCTTAGGTTGATTAATTTCTCCATCAACAAATCCCAGAACTCTCATGCCCAGTAAGGCCCTTGTCGCATTCGTCACCCATGTAGAGTAATTCCTTCCATTTAGAGGAAAGGTAGTAAGCTTAGTGGTGATTTTGTAGTCGGAATCAACATTGAAAAAATTCTCTCTCTTGGCAGAACTACTTCCCACTTGTGCTGCCATTTTAATGTCAGCAACTTGGCCTTGCACAATGGAGATTGATCACACAACCAAGAGAGAGTAAAAAATAAAGGAGAGATGATGAAATGAGCTCCTTAAATGCAACCTTGCTCTGATACCATGTTGATAAATAGAATTTGAATGTGTTTAGCTCACAATTTCAAAGATTCAACATAAACAAATAAAAAAATGCAAGTAGAGAGAAAATAGATGAAGAGAGAAAATTGAAGAGCTTTTGTATTCTATCTCCAAATATTTACACAGCTTGGGTTTTTATATACAACATCCTAACGGCTAGGTACAAGCTTACTTTACTTTTCAAACAGCTAGGTACAACACATAATAGCATATCTTTCAATTTAAAAAACTAGCCGTTATTTCGTCCTTTAGTAGTTAGCTTGAATTGGGCTTTGGGCTTGATATGGGTATCCATAGATCAATCCAAGAGTTATTTGGGCTTTTCATCTTCACCCTCAATCTCTTCATCTTTAACAAAGGGAGCATGAGCAAATGCACGCGAGGTGCCAAGCAACAAGAGAGGCAGCAACAGGCCAAAAAGTGTGCGCAACAAGCTTGCACGCAGCATGCAGTGAAGCATGGCCAGGTTTCTGACTCTGTCCTAATTGACTGCAGAAATCCAAGCCAAGAAGAACACCAGCATTGGCAGGACACAATCCGAGCAGGAGAAGGACATGGGCGGCATGAAGAACTTCAGTAGCAGCAGGATGACATGGCAGGTTTGACTTCAACAAGATAATCACGTCAAAGAGAGAGTCTTGGAATGGAAAGGACACGCCATATGGAAGTCCTAATCCTAGAAGGAAACACCAAGATGAAGGTCAGCAGCTGTAGGAGAGGAGATAAGATAAGGACAGAAAGATTTAGTCAAAGTAGGAATTCTAGTCTAAGTAGGAAATCAAGACAGACCAAGAATCCTAGTAGGATTAGGAAACATTGGGATAAGGTCTATCTTGATAATGTTTTAGTTGTGTTAGAAAACCTTGTTGACTTAGGAAAACATATCCTAAGTGGATAAGGAACCTAAGTACTAGTTGAATCAGGGATAAGGCTGTCTAAATACTATAAATACAGCCCATTATTTGTGAGCAGAAGATATGCTCCGAATTTTGTATATTTCTCATTCATTAATCAAGAATCAAGGTTAGCATTCTTGCTTCCATTCTTGTTTATATTTCGGTTATCTTTTAAGAGTTGTCTTGAGATAACTTGGGCTTAAGACAAGGTGAAGAGTTGTCTTCCTTGCTTAAGAGCTTAGGTTGAAGTTAAGAGTTGTCTTCTTCAACCAAGGCAAGTTGTGATAGGTTTAAGAGTTGTCTTGCCTATCCAACATATCTTTTATTTATTAGTTAAACCAAAGGACAGCTTAGGGTATGTAAATCTAAGAAAAGAACTCAAGAATCAAATGGGACAGCAAGTTAGGGGAGGTTTTAGTAGCTGTGCTGACCTATAAGGTGTAGAAAAGTTGGGGAAAAAAATCAGGACCCCAACACCAATGTGTCCAACGCCGCTGCCACACCTGCAAGGATGTTCCGGTTGCTCCTGCAAGTTCGTACCACGCACTGCTGAACGTGCCTAATGCCTCTGCCACACCTTTAGGGATGTTCTGGTCGCTCCCAAAAGTTCATCCTGAGCACTGCTGAATGCGTCTGACGCCTCTACCGCGCCTGTGAGGATGTTCTGGTCACTCTTGGAAGTTTGTTCTGCTCGCTGCCCTCTGTTGTGCCCATGGGGATGTTCTGGTTGATCTCGAAAGTTCGTCCCGTGCACTGCTGAGCATGACCGATGCCTCTGCCGCACCCGTAAGGATGTTTTGGTGGCTCCCGGAAGTTCGTCTCATGCGCTGCCCAACACACCCGAAGCCTCTGCCATGCCAGCGGGGATGCTCGATCACTCCCGAAAGTTCATCCTTTGCACTGCCAAACGTGTCCAATGCCGCTACCATGACCATGGGGATGTTCAAGTTGGTCTCCTAAGTTTTTCCCGCATGCTGCCTAACATGCCCAAAGCCTCTGCTGCGCCCACAGGGATGTTATCTCAAGACAACTCTTAAAAGATAACCAAAATATAAACAAGAATATAAGCAAGAATGCCAAAGCTTGATTCATGATTAATGAATGAAAGCTTACAAATTCGGAGCGTATGTCCATGCTAACAAATAATGGGTTGTACTTATAGTATTGGACAGCCCTTTCCTAATTTAACTAGTACTTAAAGTTCCTTATCCACTTAGGACAAGTTTTCCTAAGTCAACAACATTTCTAAGACAACTAGAATCTTATCAAGACAGACCTTATCCCCAAATGTTTTCCTAATTCTACTAGGATTCTTGGTCTTTTTGATTGACTAATCCTATTTTGACTAAACTTCTTTATCCTTGTCTTATCTCCTACAGCTGCTGGTCTTTATCTTGTTGTTTCCTTCTAAGATTAGGACTTCCTTATGGCATGTCCTTCTGTCCCAAGACTTCTTCTTGATGTGAACAACTTGTTGAAGTTAAACCCTTCATGACATCCTGCTGCTGCTGGAGTTCTTCATGCCTCACATCCTTCTCCTGCTTGAATTACATCATGCGTATCCTGCTGATGCTGGAGTCCTTCTTGGCTTGGATGTCCTTGGTCAATTAGGATAAGGTAAGAACCTGGCCGTGCTTTACTGCATGCCATGTGCAAGCTTGTTGCATGTACAATCTGGCCCGTAGCTGCCTCACTTGCTGCTTGGTGTGTCTCTTGCATCCTCCTATGCCGCTCACGCTCCCTTTTCCTCCTAAGGTTCTCAACAATCCCCCTTTCTTGAAGACTCACCTTGTCCTCACGGTGGAAAGATATCATCATAGTCTTCCCATGTTGCTTTCATCCTTAGGTGAATGACTCCACAATATGAGAACTCTCTATACTGGCCTTCTATTGCACCATAGCTTACTATACAAAATCCTAAGGCTTCCTTCAGTTGCTGCCCAAGGTGATCTTCCCTGAAAACGTCGGGCAGTCCCTCATTCACTTGTCTCACATCTCCTATCTTCTTCCTCAACAATGAAATGTGAAACACTGGATGTAGTTTGAAGGTTAACGGTAGTCTTAGGTGATAAGCTACTGCTCCAATATGCTCAACTACCTCATACGGTCCAAAATATTTTCTAGCCAACTTTGCTGTAGTTGGCTTTTTGGCCTTTATCTTCCTTCTAGGATGGATTTTATGATAGACATAGTCACCTACCTTAAATTCTTCTTCCTTCCTCCCTTTGTCTGCTTGTCTTTTCATTCGGTCCCTTGCTTGCTCAAGCTCATTCTTGAGTTTCTTCAAGACATCATCTCTTGACTGAAGTGCGACATCCACTTCATGTATGCTGCTGTTCCCCATGGTAGAGCTTGACATTCCGGGGGGTAACCTTCCATATACGGCATGGTATGGTATCATCTTGATTGCCGCATGATAGGTAGTATTATACCACAGTTCTGCCCATGGTATGTACTTCTCCCAATCATTTTGTTGATCATGGCAAAAACACCTTAAGTACTGCTCTAGGGTTTGATTGGTTACCTCACTTTGGCCATCTGTTTGTGGATGAAAGGTGGATGAGGCGACCAAGTTGCTGCTGAGCTGTGTGAAAAGCTCCTTCCAGAACTTGCTCATGAAAACAGTATCTCTATTGGACAGCAATGTCTGTGGTATGCCATGAAGTCTTACCACATTTTTGATGAACTCTGCTGCACCCACAGGGATATGCCAGTCACTCCCAGAAGCTCATCCCGTGCACTGCAGAACACACTGAATGACTGCTGCGCCTGCGGGGAAGTTTCGGTCGCACCTGGAAGTGCATACTGCAGATTGCCGAACGAGGCCGATGCCTTTGCCGCACATGTAGGGATGGTCCGGTTGGTCCTGGAAGTTTGTCTCGGGCACTGCCCAATGTGGCCAAAGCCTCTGCCGCATTTGCAGGGATGTTATGGTCATTCTCGGAAGTTCATCCTGCAGACTACTGAATGTGTCCAACGCCGCTGCAGAACCTGCAGGGTGTTATGGTTGCTCCCAAAAATTCATCCCGTGCAATGCCGAATCCAACTGATGCCTCTGCTGTGCCCATGGGAATGTCCTGGTTGCTCCTGATAGTTCATCCTGTGTGCTGCCAAATGCGCCCGATGCCTCTGCCGCACCTCCAGGGATGATCTAGTCATGCCCAGAAGTTCATCCCGAGCACTGCCAAATGTGTCCGATACCTCTATCGAGCCCATGTGGACTTTAAGGTCACTCCTGGGAGTTCATCCCTTGCACTGTCACGCCCAGCTGCCACACCCACAGAGATGTTTTAGTTGCTCCCGGAAGTTCATCCTGTGCACTGTCGAATGTGCCTGACGCCTCTGCTGCGCCAACGGGGACATTCTGGTCGCTCCCAGAAGTTCGTCCTGTGCACTGCCAAACTATTGGGGTCCTGATCTTTTTCCCCAACTTTTCTACACCTTAGGGGTGAGCACGCCTACTGGAATCCTTCCTAACTTGCTGTCCTGTTTGATTCTTGAGTTCTTTTCTTATATTTACGTCCCCTAAGCTGTCCTTCAGGTTAACTAATATATATAAGGATATGTTGGATAGGCAAGACAACTCTTAAACCTATTACAACTTGGCTTGGTTGAAGAAGACAACTCTTAACTTCAACCTTAGCTCTTAAGCAAGGAAGACAACTCTTAACCTCATACGTCAACTAAAACATTATCAAGATAGACCTTATCCCATTGTTTCGTAATCCTACTAGGATTCTTAGTCTTTCTTAAATTCATACTTAGACTCGAATTCCTACCTTATCTCGTATTTTACAGCGGCTGGACTTTCTCTTGGCTTATGCTTCTAGGACTAGGACTCTCAATGCAAATCCTTCTGCCCTTAGAATTCTTCTTGTCGTGACTATCCTATTGCTACCGGAATTCATCATGTGTGTCCTGCTGCTGATAGAACTCTTCTTGGCATACATCTCCTGCTGTTGTTGGAATTCTCCTTGGCATGGATGTCCTACTGCTGAACTCTGCTTGGCATAGATGTCCTGCTGCTGCTGGAATTCTCCTTGGCATGGACGTCCTGCTTCTGCTGGAACTCTGCTTGGCGTAGATGTCCTTCATTAATTAGGATGAAGTCAAATACTGGCCAGGCCTTATTGCTGGGCTGCACACTTGCCGTTGCCATGCTTGTTATGCATATTTTCTGGACCATGCTCTCCCTTGCTGCCTCATTTTCTGCCCGTTGCATTTCCTGCATACTTAGGTTCTCAACAATACAGTAGTGAACAGGACAAACTTCCAAAGTGAGTGGAACATTCTTGTGGGCACGCCAGCTGCAACATTTGCATTCGGCAGTGCATGGTACAAACTTCCAGGAGCTACTGGAACATCCCCACAGGCATGGTAGCTGGTCGGGCGCACTTAGCATTGCACAGGACGAACTTTTGAGAGCGACCAAAACATCCTCGCAAGCTCGGCAGAGGCTTCAGGAATGTTGGGCAGTGCACGGGATGAACTTCTGGGAGCAATCGGAGCATGCCCACAGGCGCGGCAGAGGTGTCGGGTGCATTTGGAAGTGTGCAGGATGAACTTCTGGTAGCGATCAGAACATTCCCGCGGGCACAGCAGCGGCATCAGAAACGTTCTGCAGTATGCGGGACAAACTTTCAGCAGTGGCTGGAACATCCCCCCGGGTATGGCAGAAGCATCAGGCATGTTCGGCAGTACACGGGACGAACTTTCAGGACTGACCTGAACATCCCTGCAGATGCGGCAGTGGCATCAGACACGTTTGGCAGTGCATGATACCAACTTTCACAAGCAACCAAATCATCCCCGCTTGCGCGGCAGAGGCTTCGGCCACGTTGGGCAATGCATGAGACGAACTGCCGGGAGTGACCAGAACATTCCAGCGGCCCAAGCAGAGGCATCGGGCATGTTCGGTAGTACCAGGGTGAACTTCCAGCAGTGACTAGAACATCCCTGCAGGTGTGGCAGAGGCATTGGGCGCATTCGACAATGCGTGGGACGAACCACTAGGAACAACTGGAAAATCCTTATTGGCACACTAGAGGCTTTGGGTGCATTGGGCAGTGCATGGGATGAAGTTCCAAAGCGACCGGAAGTCCACACGGGCACATCAGCGGCATGGGGGGGTGTTGGGCAGTGCACGGGCTGAACTTCCTGGAGCACCAGAACGTCCACACTGGCACAACAGTGGCATTGGGGGTGTTGGGCAGTGCGTGGGACAAACTTCCGGGAGCAACTGGAACATCCATGCATGCATGATAGAGCCATCAGGTGCCTTCAGCAGTGCACGGGACAAATTTCCGGGAGTGACCGGAACATACACGCAGGCATTGTAGAGGCTTCAGACGCATTTGAAATTTGCTTGGGATGAACTTTTGGAAGCGACCGGAACATCCCCATGGGCATGTTCGGCAGTGCACGGGATGAACTTCCAAAAATGACCAAAAAATCCCCATGGGCTTGGCAGAGGTATCGATGCATTTGGCAGTGCTCTAGATGAACTTGCAGGAGCTACCGAAACATCCCTGCGGGGACAGCAGAGGTATTGGACGCATTCTACAGTGGTCAGGGCGAACTTCCAGGAGCGACCGGAACATTCCCGTGGGCATGACAGAGGCTACAGACTCATTTTACAGTGCACGGGATGAACTTCTAAGAGCGACCAGAACATCCCTACGGGCATGGCAGCGGCATCGGACACATTCGGCAGTGCATGGGGTGAACTTGCGAGAGCAACCAGAACATCCCTGCAGGCACAGCAGAGGCGTTAGATGCATTTGGCAGTGCGCGACACGAACTTCCAGGAGCAACTGCAACATCCCAATGGGTTCGGCAGATGGTTGGAAGTGTTCGGCATTGCATGGGATGAACTACCTGGAGGGACAAAAACATCCCCGTTGGCGCGGTAGAGGTCTCAGTTGCATTGGGGTGTGCGGGGGATGATCTTCTAGGAGTGACTGGAACATCACCACAGGCACAGCAGAGTCATTGGGCACTTTTAGCAGTGTGCGGGATGAACTTCTTAGAGCGAAACGAAAATCCCTGTGGGGGCCGCAAAGGCATCAAGCGCGTTCAGCAGTGAGTGGGACAAACTTTCAAGACCTTCCGGAACATCACCTTGAGAGAGGCTGGGGCTTCCAGCATGTCAGGCTGTGCATGGGATGAACTTCTGGGAGCAACCGGAACATCCCCGCTAGCACAGAAGAGGCATCAAGCATGATCTTCAATGTGCAGGATGAACTTCTGGGAGTGACCGAAAAATCCCGGCAAGCTTGGCAACGTTGTTGGGCGGGTTCGTGTTGAGGACCTTAGGAGGCAAAGGGAGCATGAGCGAATGCGCACGAGGTGCCAAGCAGCAAGAGAGGCAGAAACAGGCCAGAATTGCGCGCAACAAGCATGCACACGGCAAATAGTGAAGCACGGCCAGGTTCTGACTCAGTCCTAACTAACTGTGAAAAATATTGAAGAAACAAAGAAGTGTGAAAGAAAGTATTGATGAAAGAATAAAGAAGCTTGTTTTTCACTTTACGCATCTTGGGTATATATATACAACATCCTAACGGCTAGGTACAAGTTTACTTAAAATCACTAAACTTCATTTTTGGAATCATTTTACACAGAATGTTACTAGGAGGATGGCCTAGTCTTGCATGCCAAAGTTTCTGAAGTCCACGGTCTTCCTCAACTCTAAGGGCTTGATTGGTACTATCCAAAAAATATAGGCCGTCATGTAAGGTTCCCTCACCAATCTTCTTCCCGGTTGACATGTCCTGAAATATCACCTTATTGGGTTCAAAGGTGACACGACAATTTAAGTCTTTTGTTATTCTACTAACGGACAGTAAATTTGATGAAAAATTTGGCATATAAAGGCCACTTGTTCTCTTGGATAAAACTTTAATATCTCCTAATCCCTTAATGGGTATTTCACTACCATTGGCTATTGTCATATTTCTAATGTTTCCTAGGGTTTCTATTCTAGATGCCATGTTTTTATTTCTAAACATATGATTAGTAGCACCTGAATCAATAACCCAATGGGTCAAACTTAAAATGTGAGTTGGAAATCATACCTTGAGAGGAGCTTGGAAGATGGTTCCGAAGTAGTTTGGCCAAATCCTCAAGGAGTTTTGAGTTCCCTTTTTCGATCGCATTTTGAGCACCTTGTGGTGGTGCCTTTTCCTTGAAGTTAACTGGCCTCAAATGTGGATTAAGAACCCAACATTTTTCTTTAGTATGACCTAGCATCTTGCAGTGCCCACACTTCCAGCATTTGTCTTTGAGGTTGTGCATCCGTCCACATTTATCACACTTAGCCTTAACTTTTGCTCCTTGGACCATCCTGCCTTCTTCCTTGCTGTCCACCAAACTACCTCTCTCAGTCTTGCTTGAACTCCCATTCAAAATCTTTCTTTGCAAGTACTCTTTATTAACCTTGTTTGCAACATCGTCATAATAAGGCAAAGGTTCAATTCTAAGAATGTGATTCCGAAGATCTTCGTAGTCCGAACCCAAACCCATCAAATACGATATCACAAGATCTTCATTGGCCCTTTTTTCCACCTCTTCAATGTTGGTAGTATTCGGCCTTAATGATTGAAGTTCATCCCATGCCTCCTTAATTTTGGTGTTATATTCTATCGGATCACCTCCACTAAGGCTGATATTGTTGATGAACTGCTTCAACTCGTATATTCTCATCAAGTTTCCTTGATGACCAAATTGTCTCTTGATAGACTCCCAAAGTGCTTTAGAAGTTTCGGCCTTTGAGAATGCACCTACCAAGGATGGTTCCATGGAATTTAAAATCCATGTGTACACCAAGTTGTCGTTATAGCACCAATCTTCATATTCTTCACTTGATGTGTCTGTGGGCTTTGTGATTCTTCCATTCACGAAACCCAATGCTCGTTTTCCACATAATGCTCTTTCAGCGGGATTGATCCAAATTGAGTAATTTTTTCCATTCAAGGGAAATGTGGTAAGTTTCAAGGTGGTGTTACCATCATTATCAACTCCCTTGAAGAAACTTCTGCTCTTGGTGATATTCAGAATGGTGATATTCATGAACCATTGGAATCAAATGAAGAACAAAACATAGTTAGTGAAAGTCAAAGTGAGGAAACACCTTGTGATGAGAACCCTAATGATCAATTAGTTTTAGAGCATGAAATCCCATTTAGTTCCTCACCGGTGGGTCAAAATGAGAGAGAGTCCGATTCTTCATCACATGATCAAAATTTTCCCCTTAGAAGATCTCAAAGAATTAGGAAGCCTCCATCCGAATGGCAGAAAAATAGGGTATTCTTTTATGGGAACAAAGTCACAGCACATCCTATACAAAATTATTATACCTTAGATAATGTCAAAGAGAGTTATAGAGTGTTTTTAAGCAAATTGGATAGTTTGAAAGAGCCATCTTGCTACAACGAGGCCAAGGACATTCCTATTTGGAGAAATGCCATGGATGAGGAGTTGGAAGCTTTAGTTAAGAATAAGACATGGGAAATTGTTACTCTTCCCCAAGGTAAGAAAACAGTTGGGTGTAAATGGGGGTACAAAACCTGTTGATAAATAGAATTTGAATGTGTTTAGCTCACACTTTCAAAGATTCAACATAAACAAATAAAAAAATGCAAGTAGAGAGAAAATAGATGAAGAGAGAAAATTGAAGAGCTTTTGTATTATATCTCCAAATATTTACACAGCTTGGGTTTTTATATACAACATCCTAACGGCTAGATACAAGCTTACTTTACTTTTCTAACAGCTAGGTACAACACATAATAGCATATCTTTCAATTTAAAAAACTAGCCGTTATTTCGTCCTTTAGTAGTTAGCTTAAATTGGGCTTTGGGCTTGATATGGGTATCCATAGATCAATCCAAGAGTTATTTGGGCTTTTCATCTTCACCCTCAATCTCTTCATCTTTAACAAAACCAAGCTGAAGAGTGATGGTTCCATTGAGAAACATAAAGCTAGATTGGTTGCTAAAGGATTCACTCAAACCTATGGTTTAGATTACACGGAGACATTTGCCCCAGTAGCCAAAATGAACACCATTAGAGTTATTTTGTCCTTAGCCACTAATTATGAATGGGAAATGTATCAAATGGATGTTCGAAATGCTTTTCTCCAGAGGGAATTAGAAGAAGAGGTTTACATGGATATCCCACAAGGATACAACATTAAAGTACCAAAACCGCATGTATGTAAGCTTAGAAAAGCCATCTATGGCTTAAAACAATCTCCTAGGGCCTGGTACTCTAAGTTGTTAGGTGCTTTAACTTCTCAACACTTTAAGGTTAGTAGTGCTGATCACTCTTTATTCATAAAACACTCCAATAATAGTATTACTGTTGTGATAATATATGTGGACGATATCATTATAACAGGGAGTGATACTTTGGGAATAAACAGCACTAAAAGTTATTTAAAGTCTACTTTGATATTAAAGACCTTGGACACTTACGGTATTTTCTAGGTATAGAGATAGCCCATTCTAATAAAGGGCTATTTCTATCCCAAAGAAAATACACACTTGATCTTTTGAAAGAGACAGGTAAGCTTGGAGGGAAGATAGCATCAACTCCAATTGAAGTACAAGCCAAAAAGAAGGAGGGCAAACCAATTGAAGACATCAAGCAATATCAAAGAATTGTGGGGAAGTTAATCTACTTAACTATTACAAGACCTGACATTTCTTTTGCTGTGAATCAGGTAAGCCAATTCATGACTTGTCCAATGACCAATCACATGGAAATGGTGGACCAAATACTCAAATATCTCAAAGGAACTCTAGGACAAGGATTACTAATGAACATGATAAGCCTTTGGAATAACTTCACGGTGCAACCAGAATGTCCCTGTAGGCACGGCATCGGCATTGGGTGCATTGGGCAGTGCATGGGACTAGCTTCTGGGAACAACTAGAACATCCCTGCAGGTGTGGCACAGGCGTCGGGCACGTTTGGCAGTGCACAGGGATTAACTTCTGTGAGCGACCAGAACATCCCTGCGGGCGCAGCAGCGGCATTGGGCACGTTAAGCAGTGCGCTGGATGAACTTCTGAGAGTGAGCTTAACATCTCCATGGGTACAGAAACTGCATCGTACATGTTCGGCAGTGCACGGGATGAACTTCCGGCAGCAACTGGAATATCCTCTCTGGCACAAAGAGGCTTCAGGTGCATTGAGCAGTGCGAGGGAAGAACTTCAAGGAGTGACTGGAACACTGCAGTAAGTGCAGAAGTGGCATCAGATGCTATTAGGAGTGTGCGGAACAAACCTACGGGAGTGACCAGAACATTCCCGCGGGCGCGGCAGCTGCGTTGGGCTAGTGCTGACACCTTCTTGTTTGGTGTGCTGACAAACATCATATTCCAGGACTAGCTTTTTGATCTCAGCCCTAAGTCCTTCCCACCGAGAGAATAACTTGATCCACATGTAAGTACGGAACCATCCTAAATGTCCTCCTTCCCATGAGTTATGGAAGTGATTCAAGATCTTCCCTCTTAGTCCCGGTATGTTTGGTACATACACCTGCTGGTTGTGCCAAATATATCCATTCTTAAGGGTAAATTTACTAACCTTAGGGTCGAAATTCTTGATCTTCTACATGAGCTCTTGTCTTTGAGGGTCAATTTCTATTGCCTCCTTGATTTCGGTCCATACATTCCACTCCGCTTCACTAATAGCAATGAGGCATGTTGATAAATAGAATTTGAATGTGTTTAGCTCACACTTTCAAAGATTCAACATAAACAAATAAAAAAATGCAAGTAGAGAGAAAATAGATGAAGAGAGAAAATTGAAGAGCTTTTGTATTCTATCTCCAAATATTTACACAGTTTGGGTTTTTATATACAACATCCTAACGGCTAGGTACAAGCTTACTTTACTTTTCTAACAGCTAGGTACAACACATAATAGCATATCTTTCAATTTAAAAAACTAGCCGTTATTTCGTCCTTTAGTAGTTAGCTTAAATTGGGCTTTGGGCTTGATATGGGTATCCATAGATCAATCTAAGAGTTATTTGGGCTTTTCATCTTTACCCTCAATCTCTTCATCTTTAAAAAGGCATGCGTCATTAGGCTCACATGCTGTCCACAATGCTTGACCTCCATTGCTTTTGGACACTGCATCTGCCACCTTGTTTTCCTTGTCTGGTTTGTATATTATTTCATACTCATAACCCAGCAACTTAATAAAGAACTTTTGTTGCTCCGGTGTGGTAATTTTCTCCTCCATGAGGGTTCTCAAGGGTTGTTGATCCGTGATGATTAGAATTTCCTCCCAAGAAGGTAAGGTCACCATACCTTGACTGCATGGATGATAGCCAACATCTCCTAGGGCCTGGTACTCTAAGTTGTTAGGTGCTTTAACTTCTCAACACTTTAAGGTTAGTAGTGCTGATCACTCTTTATTCATAAAACACTCCAATAATGGTATTACTGTTGTGATAATATATGTGGACGATATCATTATAACAGGGAGTGATACTTTGGGAATAAACAGCACTAAAAGTTATTTAAAGTCTACTTTTGATATTAAAGACCTTGGACACTTACGTATTTTCTAGGTATAGAGATAGCCCATTCTAATAAAGGGCTATTTCTATCCCAAAGAAAATACACACTTGATCTTTTGAAAGAGACAGGTAAGCTTGGAGGGAAGATAGCATCAACTCCAATTGAAGTACAAGCCAAAAAGAAGGAGGGCAAACCAATTGAAGACTCAAGCAATCAAAGATTGGGGTAAGTTAACTTTAATATTACATCTTTTGCTGTGAATCAGGTAAGCCAATACATGACTTGTCCAATGACCAATCACATGGAAATGGTGGACCGAATACTCAAATATCTTAAGAGGAACTCTAGGACAAGGAATACTCATGAAGAAACATGGACATCACCAAATTTTTGCCTACACGGATGCTGATTGGGCAGGAAACATTGAAGATCGCAAATCTACAACTGGATATTGCACTTTTGTTGGTGGAAATTTAGTGACTTGGAAGAGCAAAAAGCAAACCGTGGTGGCCAAATCAAGTGCCGAAGCTGAATATAGGGCAATGGCTTCAACCACTAGTGAATTGATATGGTTGAAGGCATTGGTTGAAGATTTGGGTTTTAATGTCGAGGCACCTATGAAGCTACATTGTGATAACAAATCGGCGATACATATTGCAAACAATCCAGTGTTTCATGAGAGGACCAAGCACATAGAGGTAGATTGTCACTTTATAAGAGAAAAGTATTTGAACAAGACAATCTCAATGCCTTATGTCAAGAGTGAAGATCAATTGGCGGACATATTCACCAAACCTCCGAGTATTCAACAACTTCAAAAGTTTGTATGCAAGTTGAACTTGATCAATTTGTTCAAGCCCAACTTGAGGGGGAGTGTTGAAAATGAAGAGATTGAGGGTGAAGATAAAAGGCCCAAATAACTCTTTGATTGGCCTATGGACACCCATATCAAGCCCAAAGCCCATATCAAGCTAACCACTAAAGGACGAAATAACGGCTAGTAAGCTTACCACTAGAGGACGAAATAACGGCTAGTTCTTGAAATTGAAAGCTATGCTGTTATGTGTTGTACCTAGCTGTTAGAAAAGTAAAATCAACTTGTACCTAGCCGTTAGGATGTTGTATATATATACCCAAGATGTGTAAAGTGAAAAACAAGCTTCTTTTTCTTTCATCAATACTTTCTTTCACACTTCTTTGTTTCTTCAATATTTTTCACAATTAGGACTTCCATTATGGCGTGTCCTTCCATTACAAGACTCCTCCTTGATGTGAACATCTTGCTAAAGTCAAACTTGCCATGACGTCCTGCTGCTGCTGGAGTTCTTCATGCTGTCCATGTCCTTCTCCTGTTCGGATTGCTTCATGTGTGTCTGCCAATGCTGTGCTCTTCTTGGCTTGGATTTCTGCAGTTAGTTAGGACTGGGTCAAAAGATGGCTGTGCTTCACCGCATGCTGCGTGCAGGCTTGTTGCGCACGCATTCGCTCACGCTCCCTTTGCCTCCTAAGGTCCTCAACAATCCCCCTTTCTTGGAGACTCGCCTTGTCCTCAAGGTGAAAATTAGGGAAACGTTGTTGGATATCATCATAGTCTTCCTATGTTGCTTCATCCTTGGGCGAATGACTCCATCATATGAGTACTCTCCATACTGGCCCTCTATTGAGCCCATAGCTTACTATGTGAAATCCTAGTGCTTCCTTTGGGTGCTGCCCTAGGTGATCTTCCCTGAAAACATCGGGTAGTCTCTCATTCACTTGTCTCACATCTCCTATCTTTTTTTCTCAATAATGAAATGTGAAACACTAGATGTAATTTGGAGTTTAATGATAGTGTTAGGCGATAAGCTACTACTCCAATTCGCTCAACTACCTCATATGGTCTAAAATACTTCCTAGCCAACTTCGTGGTAGTTGGCTTTCTAGCCTTTATTTTCCTCCTAGGTTGGATCTTAAGATAGACATAGTCACCTACCTCAAATTCCACTTCCTTCCTCCCTTTATCTGCTTGTCTCTTCATTCGGTCCCTTGCTTTCTCAAGCTCATGCTTGAGTTTCTTCAAGACCTCATCTCTTGATTGAAGTGTGACATCCACTTCAGGTATGCTGCTGTTCCCCATGGTATAACTTGACATTCCTGCGGGTATTCTTCCATAACTGCTTGATATGGTGACATCTTGATTGCCGCATGATAGGCAGTATTATACCACAGTTCTGCCCATGGTATGTACTCCTCCCCATCGTTTTGATGTTCATGGCAAAAACATCTTAAGTACTGCTCTAGAGTTTGATTGGTTACCTCACTTTGTCCATCTGTTTGTGGATGAAAGGCGGATGAGGCGACCAAGTTGCTGTCGAGCTGTGTGAAAAGCTCCTTTCAGAGTTTGCTCATAAAAACAGTGTCTCTATCGGACAGCATTATCCATGGTATGCCATGAAGTCTTACCACGTTTTTGGTGAACTCTTGGGCTACTTCTTTTGCTGTGTATGGTTGCTTGAGCAGCACAAAGTGTGCACTCTTGCTGAATCTATCTACTACAGTTAATATCACTGTGTAACCCTTGCTGTTGGGTATTCCCGTGATGAAGTCCATTGTCAAGTCTCTCAAACCTGTCCTGGTACTGGCAAAGGCTGTAATAACCACTTGGTCTAGCCACCTTCTGGTTTGGTGCGCTGACAAACATCACATTCTCAAACTAGCTTTTTGATCTCAGCCTTAAGTCCTTCCCACCAAATGAATAACTTGATCTGCATGTAAGTACGGAACCATCCTAAATGTCCTCCTTCCTGTGAGTTGTGGAAGGATTCAAGATCTTCCTTCTTAATCCTGGTATGTTTGGTACATACACCTGCTGGTTGTGCAAAATATATCCAATTTTTTAGGGTGAATTTACTAGCCTTAGGGTCGAAATTCTTGATCTTCTTTGTGAGCTCTTGGCTTTGAGGGTCAATTTATATTGCCTCCTTGATTTTTTGTCCATACATTCCACTCTGCTCCGCTGATGGCCGTCAGCCATGCGTCATTAGGCTCACATGCTGTCCACAATGCTTTACCTCCATTGCTTCTGGAAAACGCATCTACCACCTTGTTTTCCTGCCACAATGTGTAAATTGACAAGGAACTTTTGCTGCTCTGGGGTGGTAATTTTCTGCTCCATGAGGCTTCTCAAGGGTTGTTGATCTGTAATGATTAGGAATTTCCTCCCAAGAAGGTAAGGACGCCACACCCTGACAGCATGGATGATGGCCAACATCTCTTTGGCATATACTGACCATTCCTTCTTCGTAGGCCCTAAGACTCTGCTCATGTATGCAATAGGTCTTCCGACTTGACTGAGGATAGCACCTATTCCATCTTGACATGCGTCAGTGTGAAGCTCAAAGGTTTGGTTGAAGTCGGGCAGTGCTAACACTGGGGTCTCACACATGGCTTGCTTCAACAATTTGAATGTGTCTTCACTCTTCTCTGCTCATAGGAATCTGTCATTCTTCAGCAAATCTATTAGTGGTTTTGCTATGGCACCATATTTGCGAACAAATCGGCAGTAATAGCCTGTCAAGCCTAGAAATACTCTAAGTTCTGTGACATTCTTAGGAGTTGGCCATGTTTGCATGGCTCTTATTTTTCGTTGGTTTACCATCACTCCATCTTCGGATATGATGTGATTGAGTTATTCAAGCTCCTCTTGCATGAATGTGCACTTGGATGGCTTGATGACGAAATGATTTCTTCTTAATACTTCTAGCACTTTTGCTAAGTTTTCTAGGTGATCATCATGGTTCCTGGAATAGACCAAAATGTCATCAAAGAAAAGTAAGACAAACTTGCATAAATAAGGGTTGAAGATGTCGTTCATTGCTGCTTGAAAGGTGGAGGGTGCATTGCATAGTCCGAAGGGCATGACTAGGTACTCGTAGTGTCCACTATGAGTCCAAAATGTTGTCTTCTACACATCCTCTTCTTTCATGCATATTTGATGATATCCGACCTTGTGATCCAGCTTGGTGAACAAACTTTGCTCCATGTAACTCATCTAGCATATCATTAATTGTAGGGATCAGGAAACAATCCTTGACAGTCGCTTGGTTGAGTGCCTAGTAATCGATGCAAAACCTGCAAGTTTCGTCTTTCTTTCTAACAAGTAGAATGGGAGAAGAAAAAGGGGAAGTGTTAGGTCAGATAATACCTTGCTGTAGCATCTCTTCCACTTGTCTTTCAATCTCGTTCTTTTGGAAGTGTGCATACCGGTAAGGTGCTATATTAATCGCCTGGATTTCGTCAATTAATGGGATGGCATGGTCGTAATGTCTTGAGGGTGGTAGTCCTAAGACATCTCCGAATTGCTCCAGTAGGTTCCTTACTCCCATTGGTATGTCTTCATGTATATGATGTTTGGCTATGTTTTCCTCCTTTGTGGCCAAGAGAACCCCAAAACATTGTGCCCTTTTTTTGTATAGTCGTTCAAGGTTACTTACCTCACAATGATGCATTGCATTGGTGGTGGATGCCTCCCACGTGCAGTCCCTTCCCTTCCATTGGAAGTGCATGGCCATGGATTCGTAGTCGAACATTATCTTGCCTATGGTTTTAAGCCAAGCGTTGCCTAAAACCACATCAAGACCTGCCAGGGCTAACACTTGCAGTTCTGCCTCTATTTTAACTGCATGAATCTGCATCGCTACTGCCTGGATCACTTGTGCACACTTGAGCTTCTGTCCACTTGCCACTTTTACCTCAAAGGGTGCAATCCTTTTTGGACGTAGCTGAAGTGTTGATGAAGTTATGAGTAGCTCCACTATCTATCAACACCAAAATGTTTTTCCCGTTAGTGGTTGCGAATAACCTCATGGCAATGGGCTTAGTGGTTGCCCCTTTGAAATAAAGTCGAGTGAGCCGATTGATCAATCTCCAGATTCATACCAGCATCGTGATTGTGTTGCATTGGAGATGAAAAGATTGAGGGTGAAGATGAAAAGCCCAAATAACTCTTTGGCTGATCTATGAGTACCCACATCAAGCCCAAAGCCCATGTCATACTAAACCACTAAAGGACAAAATAACGGCTAGTTTTTTAAAGTTAAAAGATGTGCTTTTGTATGTTGTACCTAGCTGTTAGAAAAGTAAAGTGAGTTTGTACCTAGCCGTTAGGATAGTGTGTATATAAACACAAGATGTGTAAATGTTTAGACAATTGAATAAGAAGTAGAAAACAATTCACTCATCTTCTTCATCTTTCTCTCTTTGGTGAAAGTTCTCTCATTCTCTCATCAAACTTAACATGGTATCAGAGCAGTAAGCTCCTATCATTCTTCTTGTTCTTTATTCTTTTACATTGGTGCTTCAAAGAAAAAAAAATATCCCTCATTCTTTGCCCAAATCTAAATGGCAAATGAGGGACCCTCTTTAGGCACCAACAAATCCAGTGAAGCACCTTCTCAAACCACCATCAACACCTCTACTAGAACCAATTCCATGATAATGGAAGTAGATGCTAACACCTCCCTTAAACTCACCACAATTCTACTAAACAACCACAACTACCCCATATGGGTCAAGGCTGCAACAAATGCTTTGTGTGGTAAAGGTAGATACGGGTTTGTCACAGGAAGGGTTAAGAGACCGTTGGATGATGATGGATTTGAAGAATGGTTCCAAGTAGACAAAATGGTTCTAACTTGGATCCTTAACTCAATAGAACCAAGCTTGATTGGTATCTTCTCCAATGCCGAGACTTCGAAAGAGTTGTGGGATTCTATCAAGAGAATCTATGGTCAACAAAAGAATCTCATGAGAGTGTATGAGCTTAAATCTTTCTTGAATAAGCTTAATCAAGGTGAGATGAGCTCAGTTGAACACCTCGGAAAATTCGTAGAGGCATGGGATGAGCTTCACTCCTATAGGCCAGAAACTAACGACATTGCCATTATTCTTGCACGTGCTAATGAGGATAAGGTATTTACTTATCTTGCTAGCTTAAACTCCAAGTTTAATGACATTCGGAATCAAATACTGAGAAGCAATGAAATGCCTCCCTTTGAAGAGGTTTGTTACATGATCAACAAGGAAGAAACAGCCCATCGTGTCCTGGACGTAAATGGCCATGACCACAAGGTGGAGACAAATGCTTTTTCGGCTCAAGAGAAGCTTAAAACTGAAGCCTTAGTGACCAAGTCAAAGGGAAACAGCAACAACCCAAATCGAGCTAAGTGTGACCATTGTCACAAGAATGGTCACTCTAAAGATCGATGCTGGTATCTTCACCCAGAACTCATGCCTTCACGGTTCAAGAAGGGTAAAGTCTCAAATCAAAGTATCCACGGTGTTCCAAGTGCCCATTCAGCTCCTATCACCGAGACTTCAAGTGTTCACTCCTTTAGCCTCGATGATATTGCCAAGGTGATACGGAACCAACTCCAAATCAATATGGAAGCACTTGGAACCCAACACCATGCTCATAAAGGCAAATGGGAGGACGGTATTATAACCGGGAAGAAGATTGGTGAAGGTTTCGCTGAAAATGGCCTCTACATGCTAAATGACGCAAAACAAGCTTTTAGGGTCACTAAACAAATTAATTCACATGAGCTATGGCATGCACGGCTGGGACATCCTTCTAATCACATTTTGAATAGTCTAGTTCCTGATTTAAAAGATTGTTACATTTCTAAGTGTGAAGCATGTATTTTAGGAAAACAAACTAGACCTCCTTTTGTACTGTCAGAACATGAATGTGATGATGTTTTTGATTTAATTCATTCTGATTTATGGACTGCTCCTGTGACATCTCATGATAACTATAGATACTTCGTTACATTTATTGATCACAAATCTAGATATACGTGGATATACCTTTTAAAATGCAAGTCGGACACATTACCATGCTTTAAACGCTTTATGCTTTTTGTCACTAACCAATTTGGCAGAAAAATTAAAATGATTAGAACTGATAATGGTGGAGAATATGTCAATAATTCCTTTAAGGAATACTTGGTAAGTGAAGGGATTGTACATCAAACTACATGCCCATACACTCCAGAACAAAATGGAGTGGCAGAGAGGAAGAATAGACATATCTTGGAAGTTGGAAGATCAATGATGTTCTACCATAATGTTCCTAAGCATTTCTGGAGCAATGCCATCCTCACAGCTGTTCATTTGATAAATAGAACACCAACAAAGGTTCTAAAAGGCAAGACTCCGAATGAGGTAATGTTTAATCATAAGCCAAATCTTTCATATCTTAAAATTTTTGGATGTATATGTTATGTTCATATTCCTTGTAGCAATAGGGACAAACTTAGCTATAAAAGTCAAAAATGCATATTCCTAGGTTATGCCACAACCCAAAAGGGTTATAGATGCTTTGACCCTAAAACAAATAGGTTGTTTGTATCTAGAAATGTAACATTTTTAGAGCATGAACCCTACTTCGAAAAACATGAACTCAAAACCAATGGTAAGGGGGAGGATGTGGGTAATTCCAACCCAGGTCCTGTTATTGACACTATTCACACAAAGGGACCCATTCTTGAACTTAGGAAGAATATGCATAATCAGCTAGAATTTCAAGAGGAATCATCTCAAAATGAGAATGATCCTTACCCTCTTAGACAAACAAATGATGAGAATGAACCTACTTTTGCCCAAGATGATTCATCCCACAATCAGATTGATCCAGATCATCTTGGAGATGACCAAATTAGTAGCCATGACATACCAAATCAATTTATGGATAGTGATGCTCATGCTACACAGGAACTACCCACACTCAGAAGATCTACTCGGATCAAAAGACCTGCCTCTGAATGGATGAAAACTAGAGTGTTTCATCATGGAAACCATGTAACCAATCACCCTATTCAAAGCTACTATACTCATGATCACATTAAAGATCAGTATAAAGCTTTTCTAAATGCCATCGATGATATTCAAGAGCCTTCCAATTACCAAGAGGCCCAAATTAGCCCAATTTGGAGAAGTGCAATGAATGAAGAGCTTAAGGCTCTAATTCGCAATCAAACTTGGGATATTGTTCCACTGCCTAAAGGGAAGAAGGTCGTTGGCTGCAAATGGGTATACAAGACCAAGCTTAAGAGTGATGGAACTGTTGAAAAATATAAGGCTAGGTTAGTGGCCAAAGGCTTCACTCAAACTTATGGTATTGATTACACCGAGACTTTTGCCCCCGTAGCTAAAATGAATTCCATTAGAGTTCTTATGTCCTTAGCTGTTAATTATGATTGGCCATTGTACCAAATGGATGTAAGAAATGCCTTCTTACAAGGCGAATTAGAAGAGGAAGTATACATGAGAATACCTGAAGGGTATGGGACTGACATTCCTAAATCACATGTATGTAAGCTTAGAAAGGCTATCTATGGCCTTAAACAATCCCCTAGGGCTTGGTACTCTAAATTGCACAATGCTCTCAGTTGTCAAGCCTTCATTAAAAGTGAGGCTGATTTCTCACTATTCACCAAACATTCCAAAGATGGAATAACGGTGATTCTCATTTATGTCGATGACATAATCATTACTGGTAATGACGAAATAGGCATTAGTTGCATTAAATCATATCTTAAATCTGTTTTTGACATTAAAGACTTGGGATACTTACGATATTTTTTAGGAATAGAAATTGCCCACTCTAAAAAGGGACTATTTCTATGCCAAAGAAAATATACACTTGATCTACTTGGTGAAACAGGTAAACTAGGTGCAAGGATAGCTCCAACGCCAATTGAAAATACCTACAAGCAAAAGGATAAAGAAGAAGACAAAGAGAAGCAGCCCAAGCCAATTCAGAATGTCAAGCAATATCAACGAATTGTCGGTAAGTTAATATATTTAACCATTACTAGACCTGACATTAGCTTTGCTGTGAATCAGGTTAGTCAATTCATGCAGCAACCAATGACCAACCACATGAACATGGTAAATCGAATCCTCTGCTACCTAAAAGGCACACCAGGCCAAGGTTTACACATGCAAAAGAATGGTCACCATGAGATCCTAGCATATAGTGATGCAGATTGGGCCGGAAATGTTGAAGACCGAAAGTCAACTACCGGATATTGCACATTTGTTGGAGGAAACATAGTAACCTGGAAGAGTAAGAAACAAAGTGTGGTAGCAAGGTCAAGTGCAGAGGCTGAGTATCGAGCAATGGCAAGTGCAACATGTGAGCTGATTTGGTTGAAGGCTTTAGTTCAAGATTTGGGGTTCAAAACTGAAGCACCAATGAAACTATTTTGCGACAACAAAGCAGCAATCTACATAGCTTCAAATCCAGTATTCCATGAGAGAACAAAGCACATTGAGATGGACTGTCACTTTATTAGGGAGAAAGTTCAGAATCAGACCATCTGCACCCCTTATGTTCCAAGCGAAGATCAACTAGGAGACTTGTTCACAAAGGCTCCTACTAAAAAACATATCGGGATCGCAATAAGCAAGTTGAATTTGAACAACATCTTCAAGCCCAACTTGAGGGGGAGTGTTGAAATAAAGTCGAGTGAGCCGATTGATCAATCTCCAGATTCATACCAGCATCGTGATTGTGTTGCATTGGAGATGAAAAGATTGAGGGTGAAGATGAAAAGCCCAAATAACTCTTTGGCTAATCTATGAGTACCCACATCAAGCCCAAAGCCCATGTCATACTAAACCACTAAAGGACAAAATAACGGCTAGTTTTTTAAAGTTAAAAGATGTGCTTTTGTATGTTGTACCTAGCTGTTAGAAAAGTAAAGTGAGTTTGTACCTAGCCGTTAGGATAGTGTGTATATAAACACAAGATGTGTAAATGTTTAGACAATTGAATAAGAAGTAGAAAACAATTCACTCATCTTCTTCATCTTTCTCTCTTTGGTGAAAGTTCTCTCATTCTCTCATCAAACTTAACAGCCCCTACTGCATGTAAGTTGATTTTGCCTTCTTCCGCATGATCAGGGAAGTGTTTTGCTTTTGCTTCCTCCTCGCTGTCCAAGCAGGTTTCTTGTTCTTCCTCACTGCTGTCCTCGTGTTCTTCATCACTTACTACTTCAATGATGTTGAACAGCCCTTTCTTGCACTTGTGGCCAACTTGCCACTTTTCGTTGCACCTAAAACATAGGCCTCTTTTGATTCTCTTGTTGATTTATTCAGTGGACAGTTTGAGGGGGTCCTTTGTTTTTGAGGGCGCTGTCTTACTGGATGTGGATGCCTTACCTAGTTTGTCCGAGGGTTTGATGACCTTTGTTGTGCTGCAGGTGATGCATCTCCCATCATTGATGAGTCTTGCCAACTCAATGCACTGAGTGAGAGAGTTTGGATCCCTCATCTTCAATTCTTGGCCTAGCCAAGGTACAAGGCCATCTAGGAAAGTGCCAATTAGTGCACTATCTGGCCAATGTCCTACTAATTTGGCTAACCTCTCGAATTCTTCAAGGTAGCTTTCTAGAGATCGCTATAATTTGGCTAACCTCTCGAATTCTTCAAGGTACCTAGTGATGGACAGAAGGCTACCTTGCTATAATGTCCATCAAGGTAGCTTTCTCGAATTCTTCAAGTCTTTCTGTCCTTATCTTATCTCCTCTCTAC
>BNST01000002.1:0-101516 GCA_019650275.1 Xylocarpus granatum | reverse complement strand
GCCTGATCGAACAGAGAAGATGCGTTTTTTGAGAGTCTTAGAAAACAAAGTTAATTGAATAATAATTGTCAGGGTATTCAGCCTTACGCTCTCGTTTAGAAAGAGGCCGCGAGCACACTTTGTACCATGCTGTTGGGTATCTGGTAAGGCAAGCTTACGCGAACTCGTTACGTGGTGTGATTTGATAGGGTGAAGAATGAGAACTTGCCAATTTTATAAAAAAAGAAAACTTAGAGCAACTCTTATGATCAAATGGAGGGTATTCATACTGTACATATTGTTGCCTGATCATCTCTGAATTATGTTTACATGTCAAGAATTTTACATTTGCTAATTGAGAGATACAAAAGAAAGCTCATTAAACAAAATTTGAAGGACAAACATTAATGCAGAGAGGGTCGCGCGGTCTCAGCTTTGTTATTATTGATGGTGGACTTTTATATATAATTGTTGACTGGCTGGATCAACCAATTGCAAGCTTAATTAAATGCTGTTTAACTACCGCTTAACAGACGCACTAATCCATTTTATAGCACTTCTTAATAGTATAACCTCTAACATTCTCCCGTAATTATCATGCTCTCATTTAATTGGCGAGAATTATTCCAATTTAATGACTTAAATATGATCTCTGGAGTTATAAATATCTGATGTAGTAATACAACACTAATTAAGAGTATGACCGCAACGGAGCGCTTCCCCTTCTAAATGGTCCATATCAATTCAAAAAATAAGAATTCCAAATTCATGAAACCAAAGAACAAAATACTATTCCATTTCTTTCTACAAAACAAAGAAACACAAATTTCTTTGACAAATTGGGTTATAATCAAACAATCGTCCAATCGTTTTCATCTGAACAAGAAGGTTTCTCGGCTGGGGTTGAAGTATTTGGTTTAGGCGCTTTGTCGGCTGATGTTGAACTATTTGTCTTTGGGAATTTCTTGGAAAATAGCGAGGATTTACCATCAAAGAAACTGGAAAAAGGTTGGCGAGTCTGATGCTCTTCTGAGTCCTTCGGGTCTCTCAGAGGTGGTTTTTTCAATCTTTCCTTGCCACCGAAGTTGAGACTGAGCCTCTTAAACCGACTTTTCAGTTCATCTGCACGAGAAGCAGTTTCTTCTGCCTGATTCATCCGCACTTCCTCTGGCCGGGATAACATGTTCTCAACTGTTTCATATATCTATAACAGAATTTAACACAAAACTCAATGATAAATATTTTCATGTCCTCCAATTAAAATGTGGCAATGATCTTGCACAAAACTTCTAATCTTATAAAAGCAAAATGTGCATGATCCATTGAGGATGAGAATGAGCATTTCTAATAAAACATTTAGCAAATAGGATATTCTATTGTCAGAAAGCAAATCTGTAGTCAATGAATATTAGAGAAGGTAGAAGAAAGAAACAAAGGTGGATTAAATTATTAAGATGCATAAATCCGGTCTTTGAGCCTATAATACATGCTATTCATCTAGGGAATTTTGGAAGTGTTAGAGCTAAATCAGACCGCTGTAGTTCTTAAATTTAAGACCATCATTTATCAAAATGCTCAACCTAAAAGATATAATTTCTGCTCATGATTATGAAAACTTACATTACAGATATTCAATCAGCTGTAGACTAACAGAACAAACCTGGCAAATATCATAAACCTTCTCACTCCAGGAGCTTCCCTGACAAGTGGCAACAACATAGTCTTTGCACTCAGAAAAATGCTTGGATAAGTTACCATTAGTAGAAAGTCTATCATCAGCTATTACAAATCCCAAACCAAGCTGAAAATTTCAGACATGGAACCTTATTAGTAATGTGAAGTGTGATGACTGATTGCATCAAAACAGGAAAGCTGTGAACAAAGAATAACCAATCATGAATTTTCCTGCCAGATAACAATAAGGGGAGAAGAAGCTATGATGAAATAAAACTTCTTTTATATTTATGTAACTTACTAAAGAAAGGAAGAATTGTTCAAAAAGCTGGGAAGGTGGGATGTCCTGTAAGCCATTCAGAATACCCTCCCTACAGAATCAACATAACATACTGTTTTGTCAGAGCCATACTCAAAACACAAAATTTGAGAATCATGATGTTAATGGAAATGCTTCAGGCTTACACTGCCAAATCCTCATCAAAGAGTGGGACTTGTTTAACAGCTGGCAGTGGTTTGGCTGTTTCCCACAGTTCCCGCCACAAATTACCTAATGTCAACGCCTAATAATATATCAGCACAATTATGATATGTTATATCAAAAATGAATGATCGGTTGTAGTGTAATATTATACAATGACTTGCATGTATTATGTGTCATGATAGTAAGCTAAATGAATAAAAACAAAAAAAAATCCAAGCACAGTTCTCCCTACTCGTCAAGCATTGATACAAACTACACACACAAAAAAGAAATTAACTATAGAAATCCTATTATTGTGACTTGATTAATTATTATCTCCCCACTCGCCAATCTGTACTCTGCCAGGTCTATTTAATTATTATCTCCGCTATTAAGAAGAATTATCAAAAGAAAGCTAAAATGCTGCAAGTATTATCCAGCAGCAGATGAAGGGGCAACGGGGAGACCTTCTTTTTGCATTCGACAACTTAGTTGACCTCTTGTCCATGAAGAATCACCCCCATCAAAGCATTCTTTTGCCTCATTGCTCTGGTCAATTTCAGTCCAATCAGGGGGCGAGTGCCATCTCACAAAATCTTCCAAAATACAACCAGGATTTGCAGCCTAATACAACCATAAAAAATTTTAGTTACATTGGGTGTCAGAAACCACTCAAATAATATCATAAGAATATTGACATTCCATCAAACAGAAAATTCTAAATCGAACTGTTACCTTGAAAGCCTGCATATCAGATAGAAGTTGAGAACACCCAGCACCAACACTGTACAAAAGAAATAAATAAATAAATAACACAAGTCCACATGCATACAGTAGTGGGACAAAAATATTTAATATGATAATTTTGATCACTGAAGAAAGCCAGCAGTTGCTGAGGAGGATACTGACTTAAAATCTGAACAAAATTTAACAAGGTTAAACTGAACCAACATATACACTGACCTCCCAGTTCGAAGCACGAACTCTTCATTTTCTCTAATTAGATCTTCCGTAAGCAAAGGCCCTTCCTACTTACATACAGAGGCACACAAAGTAAAACAACGGAAGTATGGAAGTCAATTTTGTGGGCGAGTAACTTCTAGTCCAAGCTATTAACCAAACCTGAGTAATGGGGGCATACACAGGTTCGCCAGTCTCCAACATTGTTAAGTCAGTTGGACGATCAGCTCCCAGTCGAAGAACAAGTTCTCCAGTGATAATTCGAGCATATAACACAGGGCTTTCAGGCAATGTATCTAGAGGAAGAGATGAATCCTCAACGTTTGAACTGCACTGCCTCATCACAGATTCCAATGATTCAGTGGCAACAGTACGGCGCCTTTTCCTTGTAAGACAACAATTCACAACCTGCAAATGTTGGTACAAAAGACAGGAGTTCAGATCTGGAGTCTCATTCTGCGGAATGCCAGGAATATATTGTTCTTCTGACCAGAGTCTTCTTAGCTGCATGTGCACAAATTCCATATATACTTTGTCAGCTAAAATTCAAAAATAAAAGGCAACATTAATTGAGATGCAATGTATAAATTTGATGAAGTTTGAGCAATTTTGTATTACTTCAACGGATAAAATTAAAGTGTAAAAGAAAAGAGAATTCCAAAACATCACTTATTACAAAATTGTCACATTTGACACTCAGGTAAGTATGTTCTATAGTCTTATGCAAATGAGGTATAATGCAATTCATCACAAAAATCATAAAACAAAATTTCGTGCACCTTATGAAGTATAAATTTTAATGAATTAACAAGTATCAAGTTGTAGAACAAGCAACAAGAATATAGCACGAATGACTTTCCTTCTATACATATTAGTTCACCCAATGAGAGTTTTATATGAAGCACTTACTGCAAAAACAACTTTGCACCAGAACAATGCCATTTTTCTCATGGTTTTAAAGCTTCCAATAACTTCAGATAACTTAACAATAAAGCTTTCAGGAGGAGCACCGTGAATATCTCTAGGCAATGTTGCCGTGGTAGTAAATGCCTCATAATCCAAGCCAATCTTCCTTCTGAGAAAATTTCCCTCTGCAAACATCTTGCGGATATTACAATGGAAATGAAAATTCATCACAGGATAAAGCAAAAGATAATGATGACAATATTTTTAACCAATTAAATGCACTATCAAGGACACCCAATGTACTGATCTACCTGCATAAAAAAGTGAATGAATCAAAGACAGCAGTTTCTCATCGTCACCAAAATCAGATACAAGTTTGTCCTCTTTGTCACGAAGAACCAATGACTTCACTGCAGAAAGGCTCAAGCTCGCCCTCTCCATGATAGGTGAAGAACTTCCACATGATGTCATAAAATCTTTCATTGACTTGAGCTTTTTTCCATTCCTGAACAAGCAATCCCAAAAACCTATTCAGAAAGTTGAGAACACCATATACATGCTGAAAATATAGTAATTCATTTGACAATTTATCATTCATTCAGAAGTTAGAACTCCTATTACTGTAGAAGATTCTACTTCCTTTGCATATCCAGGAAGACACTTCAAACTTATGGTGAAAATGCATACATCCATGAAGAAAAAAATAGTAAAACCCACTATGAGGAGAAGACAGCCCACCTCATAAGATAAATGAAAATTTGACAAACCACACAAAACATCATACTCAAGACTGAAGAACTACCAAAAAAGATGAACAGATTCCAACAGCAAAGCAACTCACTCAACAGCTACAGCCAGCTGCTTCAATACAGATGCTGAAGGAATGCTATTTACATCAGTGGCATTTAAATGTTCTAGCAAGGAATTCACTTCTGATCCCTATACCACAAAAATAACCCCATCAATCAAAAATAAGGAATAAGAAAAACACAAGGAACTGAGCATGCACAAAAAGTTTCTTGCCTTCGCTTCAAGATCATTTTTTGCATTTATATACAAATTTTCATCGAAAAATGAAGCTGCCATAGTTGAATTTTCAACTTTATCAGGTTCTTCCACTCCTTTTCTTCCTATTCTTATGTTTCTAAATCTATCTTGCCAATCTTGTTTCGTCACTATGCTTGCAGGTTTCCACTTCATCTGTGAATGCTTTACTTCATGGTGACTCTGTATCATACCAAAGTTTAGAAACAACCCAACAGCAAACCAATAAGAAATCAGCCTTGCATTTATCACCTTTGGGTTTTTAAACGTGCATATCCTAATAATCCATGGTCACAAATATTCTTTCGTAATCTGCTTAATTAACCCGAACAATAACATAATACAAAATAATATAATCTCAGCGAGTTATGCATAATCAGAGGCAGAGATTTCAGCTATCCTGTTTGGTTTCCGGAGAAATATAGTAAACAGCAAAAGGAAAGCTAAAAATTTAACTTATCTGATCGATGCCAACTCTTCCTTCTTTTATATACATGTGTGTGTGTGTAATCTCATTTTCTTTTCTCGACAACCAAACATAAAAGTACTCAGAGCTATAGTTCCAAATTTGAATAGCAGCACAAAATTAAATTCTCAACAATCAACCACATACGCATATTATTATTACGAACATGCATACCGTTGACTCGCCTTCGTCTTGTAAATCCGCCGGTTGTTTATCAGAATCTACTCCGATCAAACAAGAAACGCACAAAAAAAATCCAAGAAATGATATTTCTTCAATGACATAAGTGAATGATAATATAAATAAAAATAAGGAGAGAGAGAGGCGGATGGTGAATTTGTAAAAAGGGCAAAAATTTAGGGCACCTAGTTCAGATTTGAAGTCTGTGAAGACGCGCTCCGCTTTAGCTGCAGCAGAATGGAACGCAGTCCTGGCTTTTGAGACAAAGGAGGGAGGGTCCATAACCTGGGCCGGGGTAAGTAGGTTATGAAATGAGCGTATTGTGGCGACGAATGAGGAACGAAAAGGATGCCATATTAGCAGGAATGGGGCTGGTGTTTGTAGTGACTGGGGAAGATGATCTCATACAAGACAAGTAGAGGAAAAATAAACAAGTATACATGTTTTTTCTTATCTTATTATATGGGTTTTCTTGATGCCTCCCTCAAGTTTATATTAATTTCATTTTACCACAACTTTTATAAAAATATACACTTATTCTCCTCTAATCAAGTGTTAATTAACTTAAAATATAAATATATATATAAATTTATTTATTTTTTTATAAATAAATATATAACTTTTTATTTTAAAAGTAAAATTAATATAATTATAAAAAATATATATTTAATAAAATAAAATATTAATATTTTTTATTGCATATAATATATAAATACAGTCTTTGACTACGGTATTCTCATTATAATACATTATTAATTAGTAATTGTTAGCTAGATTCATCAAATAAAAACGTAATATGGATTTGATTGGCTGATTATTTTAAACATGTATTAAAACGATGGGTTACGTGAGCACGAAGCAGGCTTTTCTTGGACAACCATACCAATGATCCCCTTTCTAATACTAATTCAAATGCCATATGAATTTGACTTCTTAATCTTGTTTTAATCATCCAATTAATTGCCCTTAAGTTGGTGTTCTAACCATCTACGGTAATAATAATTATTATTATTATTATAACACGATAATTTTGATCGTACGCAACCGATTTAATGGACTTGACCAGATCATCGTTGAAGACTAATAAAAGCCATTCAAAAACGACCAGTTTCCACTGAACTAGTAAAATGTCACCGTCCCGTCCAACTCCACTCGGTAATTACATAACACTTAACGAACAGCGCGGCGATATAAAATCCTCGGTTTTCTGCGCCAGCCCAAGCTGATTTAGGAATGAGAATGTTATAATTAGGATGATTTTATTTCGAAAAAATTAGTGATATAATAAAATTTATTTATTATTAATGAATATTTTTAATTTTATTAATTAAATATTTACACTGCATGTCTCTCCTAATACTGTTGCTAAAAACAAGGTGCCGATTTATGTGCTAGGCCACGTCTCGGCTCCCGGTCTACAGAAAGCCGATTTATGATGACCATTTGTACCGAAAACTACGCAGCAGCAATCGAAAGGGCCGGTTGATGTGATCCCTGTCAAGTATTGTGGTTTGCACAGTTCACTCGCTAGTGGCCTCGGACTTGAGTAAATGGATTTAAGAGGTTTAGATTTTGTGTTGCGTCGAAGCTAATTGTTGGCAGTCACCCATCAGATGAACTGGAAAATCATCTTTCGTTTACTTCTGGATGAAATTATTGGTGGAACTTGTGTGTTTGGGCGTTCAAAATGATGCAAGAATCTTGGTTTGAAAACTTCTTGTGCTGAACAATACCTCTTCCGTCCTTGAATACGCCGGTGTTTGAGATCAATAGTGAAGGAGAATCTATAATTATGAAACGACTGCGAGCCAATTTGATGGACTTGTCCAGGTTGTTGAAGAATGATGAATTAAATATTCTATACTTTCAGTTTCGATGTTACAGAAGTCAGTGTTTTAGGTACTGTGACTAGCTGAATTCACTTCCCGGTGCGCGGTAACTCGATGTTGGATCTCGTAAAAGGATTTAGAAGGCATAGATTCTGCCGAGTCGAAGCCAGACGTTGGATGAACTGGAAAGGTATCTTCCCTTCAATTCTGGGAGAAATATTTTATGGAATTTATGTGTTCGGGGATTGAGGATGATGCAAGAGTCTTGGTTTGAAGGCTGGTTGTAAATTGTAATGGAGAATGCCTGTTTCGTCCTTGAATACGCCGACGTTTGAATTAATAACAGAGACTGCCATGAAACACAGACTGCTGTGCACCGGGAAGTTTCATCACAATCAAGTTTCTGGAGTATCATGTGTAAAATATGGACTGGAAGACAAGACCATGACCATATTTTTGGTTTCATCGAATCGGGTTGTTTGTTGAAAAATAAGAAGAGTGTCTGCGATTAGCCGATAGCAGTAATTATAGAATTTAATTAAAATCAAATACAAAACGTTGGTAAGATTCTCAATTTATTATTCTTTTAGGACTGCATGAATTCATTTTTTGCAACCGTAGACAACAACCACGTAGAGTATTGCCGCAAACACCATTATAATTATTTATGTTGTCCACGTTTAGTCTCCTGGTTTACGCCAGGTCATTTTGCTGCCAAGGATTCTGAAGCAAGAACAACGAAGTTGGAATCCAAATGGTTAGCATGCGATCAATCTCAGGCATTGTCGTGGCGTGAATTCTCTTCCCAGGGGCTGTAACTTGATTCGCGCTCTCGTGAAAGGATTCAAAAGCTTTATGTTTTTTCTTGCATGGAAGTTGACTGTTGGCGGCCATCCATTTAGAGGAAGAAGAAAACCATCTTCCCTTTAGTTCTGGCAGTAACATTTCGTGAATTTTACGTGTCCCGGCGTTGAAGATTATGCAAGAGTCTTTGTTTCGATAATAGTGGTCAATGTTTGAGAGCAACTGAAAAGGGGATGAAATAGGGTTATGTTGGTGATGATATGATAGAGTTGTAATTGTAGATTGCCATGAAACAAACTGTTACACATTGGGTAGATGTGTTGACGATCGAGTGAAGCATAGATTACGGTTCTCACGAAAGAATGTGATGGCCTCCTCGTATTTCTATCCTTCATAATTTGTGTAGTTAATTTAATGGTTACCTTGATGTAAATTGTATGTAAATGGTAGGTGGTCTTATTAACAAATTTAGCCAACGAGCATATGCCACGTGCATCTAGAGCATTGATGCTCTATATAAACGAGAACGTTTTGTTCTCACTCACAAATCGTACCAGAAGCAGCGCGCGCACTCTGACATATTCGAGATGGACGAGGAAATGGACGAGACCGAAGCCGTACCTCAGGTCTAATTTTCTCTGCATTTTCTTCTTTTACTTTTGCAACTTTTTTGCCTTCTGTTTGGTTACCGAGAAAATGTCGGAAAATGAAAGAAAACACTCTTCATTGAGTTCTTTCTGTTTCAGAAGTTTTAAAACCGCTGCTCAACTTAATCGAATTTTGAGCATTAGGCTCAATTTTGAGTCGATTTTCTTTATCCTTTGTTTGGCTTCTGAGGAAACGAGGAAGGACGATAGTGATGTTTTCTTTTTCGTGCTCCAGTGTTTGTTTCTCTAAGGTTTTCTCAATGCTTCTTTCGTTCTGTCTTCTCACCAACGGAACGGAACATGAAAATGTTTACGATTGTAGAGAAGATGAGGAAGCTTCTTGTACATTGATATGACTCTTTGAGTTTTGAATAAAACACTATCAACGTGTTCGTAGCAGAATTACTGAGTATATTTAATAATGAATGAGCCGAAATATTATGTTTAGTGTATTTAGCTAATTTTCATTCTACTGTGGATTTCGGCTTACAGTTATTGTGCATATGAAAGATGTATGTGATTACAATGGCTAAACAAGGCAATTGTAGACATATGTATTTCCTTGATGACGATGAAGGTGTTATTCATGTTTATGTTTTATTGTTGGAAATGTTTGTGAAGCTGTTTTTTGTTGCATAGATTTAGAGCTCTGAAATTAGAGATGTCGGCTGTCTATTTCTCTCTCTTTTAATCATAAATGAAAATAACCTCCAGTTCTGGTAAATTCCAATTTTATGGCCGAATTCCAAGCTGGCGAAATGCGGCCTTTTGATTAATTAATATCTAAATAACTATGCTGTTAGTTGAAGCGCACCTTGGAAACTAAGCTACAGCTACTAATAACATGATACTTTTACAGCACAGCTACAGAAATATATAGCATAGCAGCAATTATAGTGGCAAGTGAATGACAACTGAGCTCAATGTTGGAGCTGTTGCACCAACTACTAGTAAAATTACTAATGTAACTGTCTAATTACAACATCATACTACAGTTATGGTAATATACTCATTATAAAGATGGCCATGTATCTTGAATGCATATTGTTCAATATCATCTTTTGGAGTTTATCTATTTATTTGAAACTGAATGCAGGTCTACATGGCATGCATTCTACAAGGTCATCGGTGAGCTTTGTCTGGCATTACTGTTTTCTGCAGATGATACTTATAAAATCTTTATTAAATGTCAAAAGGAAAACATGTTCTTTTATAAGAAAATTTGCAGTAAAGTGTTTGAAGATTGGTTTTCTATAGCTCATACATGTTGTTCTCACATACACAAAACAATTAAGTAGAAAAATGCTAATACTAGGCAATGTACCCTTCTTAAGCAACTGTAATTTTTTCTTTGGCTCATGCTCTGACCATATGGAGCAAATTGTAAACTGGTTAGATTATTGCTACTCATGTTATTAATATCATCCACCTAGCAATAGCAAGAACTTGTTGAGTTGCTCGTGAAAAGTCATATTCTTCAGCTTAGTGGATAGAGGAGGCATTTCCAAAACATCCAGCAGCTTCACCTGGTCATGTATATCCTTCTGATACAGTCATAGGATATGCTTTGAAACAAAAGTACATTATTTTCTCTTTCTGAAAAGAATTGTATGTTTCACCAAGTAGATTATCAAAGCTGATAATAATAACTTACAATATCTCTATCTGAATAATAAAACAAAAATATGTAATAGTATTAATCATTTAACTGGTTAATGGTAACATTCTTTTGTTTTAGACCCAAAAATAGCAATTTTATGTCAGACAAATGCCTACAAGAAGTAGTTGTTCCAAAGGCATGAACTTTTGTAGACTTGAGAGATCAGGATTCTGGTAAAAAAGAAAAAAGTTAAAAAATGAAATTGATATGGACTAAAGCGCAGGGAATGATAAGACAATTGTAGAAGTAAAAAGTGTCTTTAGGTGGTTCTTCTATTATATGGATTCAAATTTTTTTTTATATAGAACAGACTAACATAGATAACTTGTTTTATCTTCCGGTCCAGTGTTGGAGTTTCTTATTATGATTCAAGCATACGCCAGCTTCATGTGCTGGAAGTTTGGGAAGATAGTAACTCAGATTTTCCCCTGATTGATCTAGGTATGGTTTAATGTCTCCTTTATCACAGAGTCTATTTCCTATGATTCTGCATTTTTACTTGGCAATTGTTTGTTTTAATGACTGAAATAATTGTTGGCTTACCGGCATGCAAATCACTTTTTGCATTATTCCTAGTGTTACATAATTATTTTTCTCAATTTCATTGTAATTAATTATTTCGTTTATCTTATGTAACTTAATTATCTTATTCATTTCTTTATGGCTACACAACCGGTTCAGTAAAGTATCAAGCTCAGCCCCTGGTCATTTACACTAGCACTAAAAGCGAAGAAACCTTTTTGTCTGCTTTACAGCGAAGTGGTATGCTGTTATTACCTTGATGACTTATAAGTTATCCACTCGTGGGCCCTTCCTACTTCTCCGTGTTGATGCAGATGGGACAACTGAGGACCCTATGGTGAAGCTTGTAAAAAGCTCAATATTCAGCTATGAGCAAGCATGGCATAGGTATTCAAAAATTCTGTAGATTGATTAAACATAGCTGTTATTAGGACATTCAAAACTCTTGGTCCTTACTTTTGTTAGCATGACACTGTGATGAGATGGTTGAGAATGCTGCATGTATATTTTTTTGACATTGTTAAATCAGAAGATATATGTATGATGCTTCTCCTATTATGACAACTTTTCTTTCTCTCACGTTCCTTTCTGTCTTCTTTTTTCTTTGGATTTTATAGATTGATGTACCTTCGAGTTACAGGCATGGATGATGGACTAAATATCAAGGAGAGAATTTGCTATGTAAGTCTCTAAGTCATAAATTTTACTCTTTATTACAATCACAATAGCCTATGCTGCATTTAAGATAAATATTCTTCTGCAGTTTTGGACAATGTGCAGCCGCTCTATTCTTAGTATATGCTATTTAAAAATTTAGTGTTACAGTTATTTGCAAAAACCATTTTATTGCGTATTAACATAAAAGCAACCAGTTTAATGCAACATGTTTGGCATAAAAACATAAATATATCTGGTACATGGTAGTATTATATCAGTTGCTTATTGGTACTGAAATCTATGATTTGAATTTTTGATATATTGGATCCTGTAAATGAGTTTCTGCATTATTAAACAGGTTAAGTTTTTTAGTGTGCATACAACTTAACCATGAATGGACATAATGCTTTCAAGAAATGACATTTAGGAGCATTATAAATTACTTGGATGTCTAGCGTTTTATATTTCATCTATTACAGCTAAATTCTATGCTGGACATGGGAAGTGAGGTTCAAGTTCGTACCAGTGGAGGCCTCCTAGCTGTATTAGAGAATGAAAGGATCGTAGATACCGTAGAACAACGGGAATGTGGGAATGCATCAATTACAATTGATTCTATAATAGAAATTCGATTGTATCTTTTGAAGTATAATATATAATGCTTAAATGTTCAGTTTTGAGTTCAAAATGATTAAGTTCAGAATATGTTCAGACTGTAATTTGCATGCTTAACAACTACAAATAGAAACAAGTTTCTTAAACTTGATGCAACAGCTCATGAAGCATTGCAGATATTCCAAACAGATAAACACCCAAGCCATATGGGCATTGGTAGAGCAAAAGAAGGGTAAATTCTCTACAGTTGTAAATGTTTCTGGTTGCAAAGACGTATACTGATTCGTTGATGTGCAGATTCTCCGTGTTTGGCATGATGAATAAGGTTGTAGAAGCTCTATCTAATATATCTGTTTTGTTAAATATCTTCACATATTGGACTAATTTATTTGCCTTTACTTCAGTGCGTGACACCCATGGGTAGACGTCTCTTGAGGTAATTCAAGTTGCAAAATTTTGTGATCAGCATTACCTGTAAGCCCATTCTGACAAATGGTTTCCTCATTCTAGAAACTGGTTCCTGAGGCCAGTACTGGATCTTGAAAATTTGAACAGTCGTCTCAATGCTGTATCCTTTAATTTTATGAAGACTTGGTTTCTATCAAAAGAGAAGAAAGAAAGATGATTTTGTTTCTATCCTTAAACTTTAAACTTTTTGGTCTTTGCTTATTTGAAACTTATTTTGAAGGCTGATGCCACCAGGACATGGTGATGGATTGCGGATGATTTGGACAAGGGCCTAGAGTGCTTAAGAAACTATAGACTAATTCCAGATGCTACAAGTGAAGGCCGTATGCAATATGTCATATTCAATATGACTTTCTAAATATTCAAACCTTATGTTCCTATTCTGTTTTTATCAATGCTTATTCTTTAACAAGGTTCAGATATCATTCTTTCTTTGTTCCGAAGAAATGATGGCTTCTTTACGTGAAACTTTGAAGTCTGTGAAGGATATTCCCCATATACTCAAGGTACTATCAGTCCCATTTCTCATTTTTCCTTGTACCATTGGAATTATGCAGTATTTTTCCCTTCAAATCAAAATTCCTGATTTATTCTTTAGTTTGGGTAAATGCAACTTTTAATCAATTGTTGGAACTAAAACCAATGTATACACAAATAAAGTTTTGGTTCTAATCCCTTTTTTTTTAATGTCTTGGTTTTTTACTTTGAGAACAATTTAATATAAAATAGCTGTGAAAATTTCCTTTGCTGTGCTAAATGAGCAACTTTATAGTTGCTTTCTTGGCATCTATCTTGCAATAGTGGTGCATTGCTGCTAGGGAAAACACCAGTCCATTGTTCTGAGATTAAAAGTCATTCTATTTACTCTCATCATCATTGTTTTTTTTTGTAAGAGACTGTTTGCTGTTGCCATGTCTCTTTCATACCATTTGTGTTATTCTGATTTTCAGCAATTAATTGTTTGTTGCGCTAGAAATTGAATTCCCCAAGCTCCGTCTGTACAGCTTGTGATTGGACAGCTTTTTCGAAGGTGAGCTTGTGTGCACATGTAATGCTCTCATTCTCATTCATTTTTTGTACTTGACAGATATCTGTTAGGTCACTCATCCAGCCAGATGAATGCTACTACAACTGAAATTCGCTGCTAACTGCATGATAGATTTCCTGGAGATATTCACTATTAAACAGTGGTTTCTGCAATAGCCACTATCTGAAAGTCTTTTAATTGTTATATTATCTACTAAAAGTTTATAATAGTGGGTTATCCTTTCAATTTTACCTTCTTCCAATTATATAAAGTTTGAAAAGATAAAAATTAATTCTTCCCACTGCAATAGTAATATCATTTTGCAGTTTAATTGTGAATTAGGGAATGAGTTACAAAAGAAGCAAGGAGATATTTTGGATTTTGACAATTTTATTTTTCTTTTGTAGAGTGTTTGTTCACTCTTGCATGTTAACAAGATTTTTGAAGTGGGCGTCTCTGAAAGTCTTCGAGACCAATTGAGACTTTTGAATTTGGACATTGTAGAAAAGGTACCGGACAATATCATATATGGCAGTTTTCATGGAGTCATATTGTATTGTTTATTCTACAGACGGCTTGATAGATGTCAATATAGAAATTTATGTTCACTGTTGTCAGGCTGCTTCGTGCATTACAACAGAGCTGGCTTATGTCTATGAATTGGTATATCATGTCACTTGCTTATTTTTATCTTGTACATTTTGTAACTGCCTTAAGTATTCTGTTGGCATATTATATGATTATCTTGCTATTATATATATATATATATATATATATATATATATATATATATATATATATATATATTTCTTTTACAAATTTCCTTCCTTTTGGAATTGCATCATCATATTTGTGGATATATTTCTATTCTTTTACAAATTTCCTTCCTTTTGGAATTGCATCATCATATTTGTGGATATGCAGGGTTCATATCAACCTATATTTTCCTGATATGATGTGAAAATATATACTGCCTCCTTGTCCAGAGGCGCCTTTTTATTCTTATCTTCTTAAATAAAAATTTAATTGTAGCCTGAAGTTGAAGAATATTTCTGTTCTCTCATCATCTGGATAACTACTATGAGATGAGATTTTATATTTATTGATTTATAGTGCCAAATATATGTGAGAGGCTGAAAATAAAAATCTCTCTCTGACTTGAAAAAGAAGAACAAACTCATCCATGAATGTTAAAAGAGATATATCTAGTAATATTTGTGAGGAGCTGTATTTCTGCACAAATAATATATAGCAAGAAAAGAAGGTACTTTTTTTGAATATGCCAATAAATTGGTCTCGTCCTTCTTCTTATTGATTTTATGATATATTGCTGTTTTCATGTCTTCACTAAGGTTTCCTTGCAGTAAACTCTTCAGAGTTGAAATATTAATTTGTATTTGAAGAATTGCATGTGATTATTATTGATATTGTAGGTGTATTCTTTATGTCCCCCTTGTCTAAATGTTTTCTCTTTTTTTCATTTAACTAATCACCTCATGCAATCAAGGTTTGCCAAGAAAAAAAAATCTTTCAGTCAATATGGTAAATTTTTGTAATTCCCCTTAGTTTGCTCACCTTATTTTAAGATTGACAAAGTGTTTTGTAGGTGATTGGTGTTATTGATGTTAATCGAAGTAAAGAGAAGGGATATGGGACGTTAGTGAAAGAGGGTTTCTGTGACGAGGTTAGACTTGACAATGATTCTCCTATTCTGTATTTATGAATTTTAGATGTTTAAAGCCTATACTAACAAATTTTAGATGTTTAAAGCTGGTTTTCTCATTCATTCTGTCCCATCATCTTATGGAACACAAGTAGCTCTTTGTCTTTCCTTAATTTTAACAAAATTATGTTTCACTGTTCTTTAATTTTGGTTCAAGCCTGAAATTTTAGTTGCAAAATATTAAAGTCAGTCATTTCGTTGATGTTTAGCTGGATGAGCTGAGGCAAATATACGAGGAACTGCCAGAGTTTCTGGAAGAGGTACTTAATAGATATTTAGAGGTCTAATCCAAATATTAATTGAAATGAAATCTATATCTAGTTATGTTTTAGCTATAGCAATTTAGCAATTCCTCTCAGGTGGCATTGTTGGAGCTTCCACATCTTCCTCAATTGTTTAAAGAGAAGCTTGTTCCTTGTTTTGTTTACATACATCAAATAGGTTTGTCTTCATTGCTGTATAATATATGCAACATAACATGTATGACACTCCTAATTTGCGCAGCATCATACATTACGTGTTAAGTGGTTGAAATATCTCTTTAGTAGCTTGATGGAGTTGAAGAAATTTTGTTTGATGACATACAGTTACATCCATGTATCTGATTTAGTAAGAATATATATTTCTGGTTCTCTTATTTTTTTTGAGCTCTTCAAGATCTGTTGTTGAAGCCAAGCTCCTTCAGATCCAATATAATACTACGTTCAGTTTGTTGCTTACTGTGATCTAATTTATAAAGTTTTTTTCTTCATTTTCTCATCAATTTATTTTGCTTCATTTTCCTGTTGTAGGATACTTGATGTGTATTTTTGAAAAAAAACTTGATGACACTACACTAGAGAAACTTCAAGATTTTGAATTTGCAGTAAGTTGACGTTGTGTTGTGTTTACATGGATGATTTTTGTAATGACTATAAATTGCACATGTTCTTAGTGTACTGTCAAATGTAGTTCTCTGATTCTGATGGAGAGACAAAAAGATTCTTCTATCATACACCAAAGACACGAGAATTGGACAATCTTCTTGGAGATATTTATCATAAAATTCTGGGTATGTAATGTAAATCTGAAATGTGTTTTTCTTGTTTAGATTTCATCAACTGCATGAAATAAGAAAGTATACATAAGGTGATCTCTGCATGCAAGTTGATCTTTGCTAGAGAACAGTTTGTAACTAAATTTGGTAGTGGGATGCAAAGAATTATGATATAGTCCATATCAAATTTATAAGATATATATATATTGTTTTATGCAATGTTCCTTATCAATATCTGTCATTTTTCATTACTAAAGATATGGAGAGGGCAATTACCAGAGACTTGGTGTCACATATACTTCTATTCTCTGATAATCTACTTAAGGCTGTGAATTTTGCGGCAGAACTTGATTGGTAAGAATCAATTCTACAGCTAACTCACAACCCCAACCGCTTCCGTTCATTCCCTTTCAAAGGATATTTATTATTTTTGTCTCTCCCCAGCTTCTAAAGATATTTATTACTGACTATTATATGTGCATATTGATATTTAGCTTTTTGTCACTGGCACTGGTTGCCCATCAAAACAATTACGTGCGGCCGATTTTGACCGTGGACACATTGCTTGATATACAAAACGGAAGGTGAGAACTTACCGTCTTATGTTCATTGCATTTTACGGGATGAATTACTTATCCAGCTAGTTGTCTTTAATTTAAAAGTTAAGAGAGGAGTTGGGGTGGGCTGGGGTAGTTTCAAATCTAACCAAGCAAAAACTGAAGATGTACCAATAAGAGAATTAACTGGTAGTCTCTACCAAATTTCAGGCATGTTTTGCAGGAAATGACTGTAGATACATTTGTTCCCAATGATACAAAAATTCATAATGATGGTAAATTGATAAATTGAGTCAGAGTATATTGATTTTTCATCTTAACTCGTGTAAGAAAGAGCTGATTCTTCTTGTGCCATACCCATTATTTACATTTAACTTCAAGCTCCTGTTGTATCAGGGAGGATTAGTATCATTACTGGTCCTAATTATTCAGGAAAAAGTATCTACATCAAGCAGGTAAGTAAATAAAGTTGTTTCTCCCGGGGAAGCAACATCTCTGTGTCCCTCCATCTGTCATTAAATTTTGTTGATTTTGCCAATTTTAATGATAATTATGTACATATAAAATCAATTTGTTGTATGAACTCCATAACTATGAAGTACTAGTTTAGGGTAACATTTTTTAAGCTGCAAGTGTTAGCAAGAGCATTCATTTATGGACATATCTTTAGACCCCTGCATGCATGCATGTAAGTACATCTGGGGTGCAGATGCTTATGTTGTGAAAATGGACACCGTGGACACAGAAAATTTCCACTGTAACTCTCATAAGTTTAAGGTACGATGAAAGAGCTTTTTCTTTTCTTCACAGGTGGCTTTGATCATTTTCCTTAGCCACATAGGTAGTTTTGTACCCGCTGATTCTGCCACTGTTGGATTGACTGATAGGTGTGTTCCACATATCCTCAACATATTTCTTGCAGAACACTGTTATATATCTGTATTTAGTTGGTCATTTTCACACAAACCACCATCCTATTCTACCAGGATATTCTGTGCAATGGGAAGCAAGCATATGACTGCAGAGCAATCAACTTTTATGATTGACCTACGTCAAGTGGGGATGATGCTAAGGTATTCCCACATGAGGCTGGTTAGGAAATTTCATAATATGGCACTGTGAGTCATGGTTTACACTATCCCCATCTCATGATCCTTGTTATTTGGACTATGTTCATACATGTTATGAACCTTGTTTTAGCCGCCGAATCCACACAGCTTGAAAGTGATTGTAACTCAAATTGATTGTGCTGAAATGCCTTAAAAATGCTTATGGTGAAGGAATCTTATGTCAAAAGTCATTTAATTGAAAATATCTAAAACTCATGTCTGTTCATCATTGTTTATGAATTGTGCAGGCAGGCAACTTCACAGTCTTTATGTCTGGTGGATGAATTTGGTAAAGGTACTCTCGTAGAAGGTTAGTCTTGCCTTTGATTTGAATTTTCCAAGTACATTGTTCCTGTAATATGGCAGATATGATTCTTGCATAAGGTCCTCAATGTTCATTCAGATGGCATTGGTCTGCTTGGCGGGACAATAAATTATTTTGCCACGTGTGATCATCCCCCAAAGGTTTGATTATCTTACTCCTGCCAAAATTGCACATGATGGGTGACTTGTGATTGATTGTGCTATATTGTTTTGCAGGTTCTAGTGTGTACTCACTTGACTGAGTTATTAAATGAAAGTTGCTTGCCAAAGGTATGCCTTGTTGCAAGGCTGCTGCCTGAGTTATTCTCATTTCAGAGTTTTAGTATCATGAAGTGATATAAATTATCATGCTTATTTCAGTCTGAGAAGGTCAAATTTTACACCATGAGTGTGCTGAGGCCAGAAAACAATGCTACAAATGTTGAAGATATTGTATTCCTGTATCGGTATATTATTGTTTTTTTGCACCAAAACTCTTTGGAAGAAAAATAACTCATTGTATTACTATTTGTGTGATGACTTCATATTTTTGTTACACAGTCTAGGATGATAATCCTTGAGAAAACTTCCGCATCAGACATTTACAACAAACATAAACCATGGTTTCTGAATCTCTACGTGGGTTTTATGATCCCACTTGTTCCTTTGGCAGAGAACTATCTAGTTTTTTTCTGTTCTCATACAGTTGGATATATTGTTGTAACCAATGCCTGAAACTGATTCAATTGTGTGTTCTAGCCTTGGAAGTGGTTTTAGAAAGCATAAACATCAGTACAGAACCATAATGCATACATTTGGTCTTCTTGCAGGTTAGTTCCTGGACATGGTCTTCTAAGCTATGGTGAGTTTAGTATTGCTAAAGCAAGTTGGGTTCTGTTGTAATGTTTTACTGAAACTCACATGCATCAGTTTATATGCTGCAGGACTGCATTGTGCTCTTCTTGCTGGTATGTATGATCTATCTGAAAAGCAAAAAAGAGAAGTTTCTCAAAATTCTTTTGGTTGTGAAAGTCCAACAATGGATGTGTGCAGAAGTATTTCCAAATTCTAGGCCCTATGCATGATTAATGAATAACAAATCTGCCTACCAAGAATGAGCCTGAATATAGGACCTAGTGACCTTAATAATCTATGATTTTCTTTTATTAGCCCCGATTATAAATTTATAATGAAGGGTCTCTGTTTATTGATCTAGGGACCTTCGCTTGTTGGAACCTTTGAGGTTCAGATACATTTATTTTTGTGCACGACAAAAATTACCCTCAAGTTTTCTAATAGAAATAACACTATTCATGCAGGTGTACCAGAGAAAGTGATTAAGAGGGCAGCATATGTGTTGGATGCTGTTCAAAATAACAACCATGTTGAGCGATGGAGCCATGAGAATATATTAGCTCAAGATCAGCAATACAAGGTTTTATCTTCAGAATATCAATCTGAAAAAGCAATACTATGGAACTTCCCATCTGTTTGTTCTTATGTGTATAAACCATCATTGTTGGAATCAATTGCAGGATGTAGTTAAGAAGATGTTGGCTTTTGATTTTCTCAAGGGTGACCTCAAACTCTTATTTCAGGAGTTTTTTCCCTCTTAATCTAACTGATTGAAGGTATCATTTTTCTTGCCAGATATTTGTCTAAAACAAACAAGGAATCTAGTTTGAGAAGTACAACTGGATTTAGTTTTTGTTCTCTGTTGTCCCAAACAATCTTTCAAATTCCCATACAAATTAATTCTTGTATATATTTTAGTGAATATAACATGTGAGAGGTGAACTTTGGTTTCATTTCAATCTTGAGCTTCTTTACTCTCTGTGTAAATCTCGCCTATATCATCTTTGTTTTTTGATGCATGGTTGGACCGCCAGCAATCCTAGTCTTTGAATATATGTTACTGTGAGTTAATTAGTAGACCTGTGTTGAACTATTCCAACTGACTCTCTACTACTCTGTCCAGCCAATCTTCTCTTCTTAACGCACTTTTCATAAATAATCCAACCTGAAAATTCTGAAACGTGAATAAGTGCACTTCATTGGAAGGATTCGTTGTAGTACAACAAAATAAAATTTCTTGGTTGTTGCTTGCTTTGATTACCATAACCTTAAACCAACATGACTTCCTATGTTGTTCCTGTCTATTTGACGACTTCTTTGACAATACAGCATTGTCTATCTTTGATATTGCAATCTTCTGAAGGTTCGAGAAATTTTCTATCCATTTTATTGTGATATTTGCTGGAATTGCACAATCTGTTTTCTTTCAAATATGTTTCGCTTGTATTTCTGAGCTTAAACAGCTACTAGATGCCTGACATTGATCGGAAAAGTGTACTGTGATGGACCATCAAAAATAGTATCCACAAAAATTCTAGCAATTGCCTCTGTTGGATGGAACAGGTCCCAGAAGACGTAATCATTTCTGTTGGCGCAGTAGGTTGATATGGGCACGCAAGGGATATCGGCCTTCAGTTTCCCAAGCCCACAACAAGCTGATTTAATCTCTGTGAACCCTGAAATAACAACAAATTTTTCTTGTTATAAAGCAAAGAAATCAACAAATATGAGGGTTTGAGCCTGGAGATATATGAATGAAAGTGTTTTTGAGGTGGGGGGGGGCAGAAGAACCTCAAAGAGTTTCTTTTACCCAAAGAGTGATCAAATGTATATCAGAAAGCAACTGAAATGTTCTCTTATTAGCAAAGCCTTTGTAAAAGTGCCCTTTCAGCCCAGGAAAAGTTTCTCTATTTTTAATTATCTTCGATATTTTTGATTATTGAAAATGGTTTTAGCGATGTTAAAAGCATTGCGAAATTTGGAGGGGGGGGCTAATACTCTATTGTTGCTTAAAAGAATATCTTTACCGCTAGCAGCTGGGTTCTGAATGATGTTTTGCATGACGGTATAAGCGTCAAAGTAGGAGTAAGACATGTCCTTGAGCTCGGATTGCAATTCCTGCAGAACTGATTTCAGTCCTTCGTTGTACTTCACAGACCAGTAATTTGTTTCTTCAATGCACTCTCCTGATTGGTTCTTAATCCTTTGTGATGGAACACATCCAATCAAACCAAGCCCAGCCAATACAAATTTACGTGCACCGTGGTCATATAATCTCTGCCAAACAGGTTTTGAATAAAATGAAAATTAAGAAACGTGATTATATTTTTAAGGCCACGCGGGATGACAGGACAATTTTCTTGGTTACCTTTAGCTGTCCTTTGAGGGTGGTAGCCATTAGATTGACGTATTGCTGTGGGGTGCTTTTTTTCTGAAGATCAGACGATCCAAAGTAGCCGAAGATATCATTGCTACCGATCACAATAACAAATAGAGACTTAGAAAAGTGTTGTGTAGCAGAGGATCCCAGCTGTGGCACCAGTTTTTCATGTACAGTGACATAGTTGTCCACTTGTGTTGTCAGAGGTATTGACTGTTTCTGCATATATATAATAATAAGCGTCAACTCTTTTGCAGTTGCGGGGATAGCTCAGTTGGGAGAGCGTCAGACTGAAGATCTGAAGGTCGCGTTCGATCCACGCTCACCGCAAATAAATAAATGATTTTTTTTTAATTTAATTTTCTGGAATGCCCATAAACTAATGGTCAATCAAGGGCCCATGAAATTATTTATTTATTTTAATTTTTGATGGTTTGACTTACCCGAGCAAGATCAGAGCCGTTGAAGATTCCTGCCCCTCCGGAGGCAAAGTTAACACCAGTTAGTAACGATGCTTTATACTTATTGGATTTCAGAGAAAGATATGGTGGCGAAGTTGGCAGCCCCACTTTCTCAGCTGCCACAGAATCAAATTTAAGTTCATTAAAACAAGAATATAATTGATTCATTTGCCAAACAACACAATACCCATCGACATGCATGCAATTCTCCAATCATTTATTCTTTAACAATATCAGACTTATTGAGAAGGATTAATGCCACATATGATGAAAGGATTACGAGTAAAGTGGGTAATTAATCTGGCTAGATTGAACCTCAAGTTTAAAGCAGTAAGGTTTACATTACATGGTCATGCCAAAGGCAGTATGAGAATACAACTAATTTATACATGATACCTCTTAAATGGTACAAAGGTACGTTGTGTATATACATATATAGATCAATAAAGAAGGTAAACTCGTGAATCTTAGAATGAATGATGCATGCACATGCACATGCACATGCACCGCACATGTGCATATTTGGAGAACCAACTTTTGTTTCTTCAGGTGCCACATAATCATCCATGCACTCACTGAAGGAATACAGGATCATCTTTTGTGGAATAGGAACCACATATTGTATATGGCTCTGCATGTATTGATGAATAAGACATATGCTAGCTGATTCGAGGTATGATCTTTGATTCCCATCTGGGATTTGCGTGAAAGCACAGAAAATGAAATGAACAAGGAAATCAAGAACACTAATATTGGAAACTAATATTTGAAAGTGAATTATATATAATAAAAGAGATTATGAAACGTGAATTTAATGCATATTGCCAGGTTTGCAACTAAACATATGCATGATAACTACCTCGAATTAAAGCTGAAAGGGACCTTTTAAATTTTCATTATCAGATAATTTATAGCTTACCAATGAAATCAGCAGCATTCTTCCCATTACTAAACCTTCCAGTCGGTTTCTTCGTAGGGAAATCGACACCGTTATGGGGGAAATCTGCTTTAGCAATCGACAAAGGAAGATAATTGTTATTGCCAACGTCTACCAAGGAGTCTCCCAACACGAACACGGCCGGAACACTCTGAGCCTGTGAAAAACTACCGATGCTGATCAAGAAGAAGATCAGAGCAACAAAGAGGGAGAAAATCTCCCGGAAAATATAGCAGCCAGCCATTTTAGAACTGGTAAAGAAACTCAGGTTCAATTGCTCGTGAGTTTTTGGTTATGGGAGCTGACAATGAAGGGGTATGTGCTTATATAGAGGTTGAGATATGGAATTAAGCTGATAGAGGAAAAGTGAAGACTTCTATAGCGAAGGGTTTTGAGGAGAAGAAGCAGTTCTATCACCACATTTGTCCCACTATAAGCGCCATTTTCATCGAGGCCACTGTTTTGATCTTTTCTGATTTTTGATTACGACTTTAATTAATTTTCAATGAAGTCAGACTGAATTGGATTCTTGAATCTTGCTTGTAGAATGCTAACTTAATTGCTTGTTAATGACTTCTTAATTGTTTTTTCATGTAGTAGTACTAACACTATCCACCACCCAATATCACAAGTCCTCGTGATTATCTTATGAAACCCAAATGGATTTTCATCCATAAATAAATAAAATTCAACACAATACCAAACTCAGCCTGTTAATTTACAAACAAATATATATATATATATATATATATATATATAATAGAAAGTCCACCCTCAAATTCTCTTTGTTAGGTATGATATAACAATCGAAAGCCCACTCCCACGGTAGGCAACGAGTGATCGGTTGTCTTGGTTTCAGATTTTTGAAAAATATAATAAAGACAAAAGTGATGTCTCGATTCAAATTTGTTAATCATCTACAAAGTCTTGAAGTGGGGAGAACACTTGTCCGAATTCAACGATGAGCGCGGGGCCGAGTGTCGTTAAAATTGAGTGGCGTTCCCAACTCCCGGTCATTTCATGGAGAAGAATGCTCAATGCCACCGACCCATTTTCATTCCACTGGCTAAGCTAAAGAATAGTTGACGTATGTTCCTATTATTTTGAGGGTAGAAATGGTCTAATATGGATCCAAATTTGAGGGTAATACTACGAACGGATCCCATTTAGACAGAAGGCAAGGCAAAACCTAGAGATTACAGCAATGTGGGTTGTCGTATGTTTGCGAACAGCCAGCTAATCCCTTCTTCTACTATTCTAGTTCGTCAACCTGCAAATGCAATATCGTCAATGGAGCTAATCATTCCTCGTTGTTCGCGTGGCCTATGACCGGCAAAGTTTCTTATTACTCACACGTATTATTCACGTAAGGGAAGTCAACGACCCACTAACTATTTGACCAACCACCGGCCGGCAGGCCGGCCGCTGGCTAACTGTCCGGGTGGAACCAGTAGCTAGGTGCACCGCCATGCGTGCGCCATAGAAGTCGATAATTTGTGGGCCCCTGCAACAGTGTGTATGTAGTGCATTGCACCAGCTAGACAGCACCGCTAACCGAGTGGCCTCCTCCCATGGCTTCAAGTCAAAATAATGTGAACAGGCCGCATGTGTTCACACACAGCGGCGGCCAGCAAAACCAAGCTACAGCTTTCGCTGTTGCTTGTCGGTTTGGCTTATTCTATTTTGAAGTTCATCTTATTGGAGTTGTTAATGTCCAAATTTCCAACGATAGAGACACTGACATCCTAATCTAATTATAATATTAGAACAACCCACCACCACCTATTATTAGATAATTTCATTTCCAAATTCCAATCGTCTCGAATGTTCACATCCTGGACTCTCTAATCTTAGATGGCAGTAATCTCTGTTTTCAATCGTGAAGTAAAGCCTAATTTCATGACTCCTGCATGTCCATTAACGAAGCTTGTCATTGCTTTGCTAAGCTGCCAGCTTAAAAGAACTTGTACCGAGACGATCATGGATCACTGATAGCTGAGCTCTGCGACTCTGCGATAAATATTATTTATTTATAGATAGCAACTTGGCATGAGAACAGATGCATGCTTTCTTGAGGTTTTATTTTAAATACCAAAAATTTCAAAATTTTATTTTATCTCAAGTTGTTTCTTACTAATCGAGAAACAACAGAACACCTACAAGGCACGTTGCTGTTGAGCACTGATTTTTGCTTGCGTGTATACATCTACACGTACAGTGATACTGCGAGACAAACGCTGGCTGGCCAATGGAATAGCTAGCTGAATGCCGTAGCCGTGGGGCCGCTGGAACCAGCAGGGTGCGACCGTCATGCGCCGTGTAAGTCGATGATTGCCTGGTGGGGCACCGTATATATGCCGCACCAGCATTACCCGACCCTTAACCATTCAATCAATGGGTGGTTCATGAACAGAACCCAACCCAATCTAATCCAATCCCATGGATTAGTTTCGAATCGCATGTGAACGGCCTACATTTTTGTTCGCACACGCCACGGCTGAGCTGACCATTCTTTGTTTGGTTTGCTAGTTGGTCTTGGCTTATCCAGGCTCATCATCTTCTTTGTTTTAGTGCATATTCTAAGGATATCTGTCACATCCAAAAATACATTCATAATTATAAAAATAAAAATATTAATTTCCACTTCCAATCGTCTGGAATTTGATTCACACTAAACCCAATACTTGCAATCCTGATACAAATTCCAAGTTTCAATCGGTTCCACACAAGGATTGTGGATCCTCCTATCAACACTTTTAATTCTTTATCTAATTTTCTTAAGGTATGTTGTGTGTGGCATCTAGCATTCACACAAGAGAGAGAGGTATCCCATATATTTTCCCCATATCAGATCTTGCTTTGTAAACTCCTTCTGGTTCCCCATCAGCCTTCCAGCAGCTCTGGTAGTTCAATATACGATCCTTCCGTTGCCTGCACAAAACAGAACATAACACAATTTCAGATACCACAGACCTTGGGACAAATTACTATGGTTAGAAGGTTCCGTTGAGAAGATGCTATGATTTTTGTACTCTCTTGGAAATTTCCCAGGCTTGTAATTGGCGCTATGCGACAGCATAATGAAGGCCCGAGTTACTCTTAACAGAAAACCGAACACGCCGAAATAATCTTGATAAAGCGACAGGAATGTAATCACTAAGTAGCAAAGATGGGATCAGGAATAAATAGCACAACATGTACATCAAAGGTCAAAGAAACCTTACGTTACAAATGATTCATAGTGTGTGTCTCTCTCTACACAGACATGCGGGTGAAGAAATTATCAAATCTGATTCATAGTGTGTGTGTGTGTGTCTCTCTCTCTCTCTCTACACACACGTTCGCGAAGAAATTACCAAATCTGAACTCTAATTTGTTTCATAGACCATTCTGATACAAGTTCAACCTCATGATCGAGTTCGTTTTGATAACTTCTGATCACCAAAACATATTTCATGCAAAGCATTCATGTAGAAACTGCACCACATAATTCTAGTGTTATCTGATCACTTTGCATCCAGTAGTTCGTTTAACAGCAGCTTGAAGCTATCTTCAGAGCATCTTCCACGATGCATGATTTGTAATTTAGAACAGAGTACCAACACTTTAAATGGCTGTAAATGCTTCAGAATTTCTGGGTCTCGATCATAATCCTGTAACAAAGAATTGACTACAAAATCTGAACAAGTGTGTAAACTTATAGTCAGATTCATAGTTTCCAAGGTTCACAATGTCAAAGTTTGTTCACTGCACATTTATATTGCCCCATTGGGAAAGAAGCAAAACAGAAAAATTGCACGAACCTCATCCATTAAGAACATCACAATTCTCTGAGAATCCAAACCAAGTAAACTTTACAATTGGACATCTACCATCACAAGCATGATATGCACCCAAATGAAAAATATAACAGGAAGGATTTAAACTTTTTAACTCCCAACATTAAAAGATCCACACATTTTCATAAACAATCTTTTATGAACTTAAACTACCTGCCAGCAGTTCATTTCTACTCACCTTTTCTGTTACAACAATAATTGGTTTACAATTAAATTTGCCCTCTAGTTCTCCAAGCTTCTCTCTGATCATCACAATATCCTGGAGACGTTTGAAACAGGACATTAAGAAATTAAAATATTCTTATTGTCAACTGATTAATATAAAGGAGAAATAATAATGGGATGGAAGATAATGTATTTCTTATGCAAGCTATACCAATCTCAAATTATCTTGCATGCTTAAGAACAGTGTGTAATTAAGGTCCAATTAAAGCACCATGTGCAAAAAGAAAATAAAAGGACCATGCATGTTAAAAAGTTGTATTTCAAGGAGAAAGATAATCATACCCTGGCATCAAATAAGTGATGGTCGCTAAATTCAAGTCGATCAACACAATATGCTCCTAACTGCAGCAAGTTATCAGTATTTAGAGATGAAAGCAAAATAAAGCATAAGAATTGTGGCCACTAGATCTCTAATAAACATTTCTAAAAAGATAATAAAAAAACGATATCATATTATTAAAAATACCTTCTGCTGTGCCTGCACAAAAGCATCCATGCAACCAATTGCAGAAACACATAATACAACAGCATTACAAACTGACGTCAGTTGTATCATAGTGTTGATATTTCCCACTTCAAATAAGTGCGAGGGAGACATTCTACTGAAGAAAATAGAAAGAGAATTCTTAATATCTCGCATCTCTAATTCAATTTCTTCAAGATTATTTTCTGATACCTGCATGGGCAGAAGTAAAAACTCAAAGTTCATTCAGTTTACCTTTTCTTGAATCCATCTGTTACCACACATATGGCAACAAATTGAAAACAGAAGAAAAGTTGAGTTATAGTGATTATATATTACAGCAAATGCATCAATACTGCACAATATTTTTTGGATCATAGAGATTATGAAAAGGTAGAATTGAGAAAGGTCAATTTTGACATACCAGGTCTGCGTGATGGACCACAGCAACATCTGCTTTCCCGAGAGCCATCAGTGGTTCCCTTAAAGGGCCAAGTGGTAGTAACTTGCGGTTTCCCCATGGCATTAGCCCATTAACCATAACAATTTCAAGATCACGCCATAAGCTCCAGTGCTATCTTCACATAAATAATAGAAATTATCAGCAGAACCTAAATGAGCAAAATATGAACTGAAAGTTTACACAGAAAATAAAAACAGAAACAAAAATACCATAAAATTAACTCATGAATGAATAATGGTCTGTGTTTCAGAGAGAAAGGGATCGTTCTTTCTATAAATTATGTTGCCAAGAAACAAATTCTAGAGAGAAGATCATATTGTTTCCAATCAAATGAAAAAAAGAATAACAATAAGTTATAAGAAAAAGCATGTAACAACTAAATTATTACCTGCATTCCGTCGTCTAGAATTGCTGCACCAATTTTTTCTGATATGAGATGACTCCCAACTTTCTGGTCACTGCAAGTTCTCTCAGAGGATTTACAACCATGAGGATCAATGGAACCATATTTTACAAAGAAAGAAGCAGCAGTAGCAGCCCTATTAGCACCTACACCAATTTTTGCAGGTCTCTCACGAAGATGCCTTTGGAGCATCCTAGCTTCATCCCCACCAGCATAACCCTGTGTGGTACATGTATAATAAGATGATAGCATCGCAATGTAAGGTTGCAACCTATGATAAAATTTGAGTTTTACAATCAACACATGACATGCATCAAACCAAGAAAAAGGGGAAAGAAAGTGTTGCCTTGAAAACTGGTTTAGGCCAATCATGCATTGGAAAAGGGATATTCTATCATCCTGCTACCATTTTACAATCTGCAACTTCCAATAGGTTGTTGTGAAATTTCTCTTACCCATGACTACCCAGTAATTGAATTGAGTAAATAAGAAAATCATCTCTACCGAAAGTTGTAACCAACAAAAGTGCCAAATTATTATACCACGTAAGCATTAAGACGAGCAATGGAGCAGAAGAAAAATACCCTGGTAAGAATGAGAGGTGAAATTCCAGAATCAGCTAAACAGTGAGCTAAGAATTCAACCATTGGTGTCTTCCCATTGCCTCCCCACGTCAAATTCCCAACACTAATCACGGGCACGGGCAACCTTACAAATCCATTTCCAATCAAACTAATTAAGCATATGAAACAATGGAATTGCTACATGAACAAATTCAATAAGCTCAGCTGAACAGAATTTAGTTCAAAGCCTCCATCCAATTCAATTTAGTAGCCAATGCTGAATATTTTACACTCTTTTCAGTCGCTGAGAAATGAATAAGGAAACATAAACGTAATAAATCGAGCCAACGGATTTAAATATCCTAGAAATACTATGCAAATTCGACGTTTTCCCTTCCAGAAATCGAAGCTATATCAAGAGAGGGAGATTACCGATGCTTGGAGAAGAAGCCATAGCGGTAGAAAGAACGACGGAGAGAAAGAGCGATGCCGTAGAGAGAGGAAGCTAAGGAAAGCAGAGGAATAAGAGATGATTGGAGAGGAGAAAGCTTAGCGTAGTCTTGCGCGTACGCGATGTCGTTCACTACTCTCCTCAGTTTCTCCATGGATAGAGAGTCGAGGCAGGAAGGGAGCAAAAGGAGAGAGGAAGTGAAGATAAAAATGGAGCTGGAGAATTGGGCCGTTGAGTTTGATTGACGGACGTCCCAGATTGTAGTCGGTCCCTTCCAAATCATGATGCTTGACGAAATTTAAGCATTATCAGATCTAATTAAGCTTTTAATTACTGATTAGGGATAATAATCATTAATATCGAAATTTATTTGTACAATTAATTAATTTAATTCATAAAATCTCTTAAAATGATACTAAAAATATCTATAATTTATATTTATAATAAATTTAATTTAACATAAATAAATAAAATATAAATAATTAACATAATTATTAATTATATTATATTAATTTAAATTTATAATTGAAAATTACCATCCTTGCAGTCTGTCAATTGCGAGGTGCTTTTCCTCTGAACACGGAGTCCAGATCATCCGTATGGGCATCTAAACCCTTTCCGAAACGGACAGAGGCTAGGAAACAAGAAGTGCTGTTACTCTCACTCGTTGGAATCCTTGATCTTCCTTTACATCGTCTTCTGTCCGAATACGAATGCCAATTAAACACAACTATTAATCTGTTCTAATCAAAAGGAACAAAAATATGTTTTGAAAAATTAACTTTTGCTAGGTCCCACCACTTTTTTAAAAAATTAAATAAAACTAAACTAAAAAGAAGCTAAGGCCATTGGTCACAGTTGCGGTTCTCATCTCATCACCCCAATCGAACGCCCAGCATTGTCTGATCTCGAAACACGGTTTGAGCCAACTGTTCGTTGATTGAAGTTTCATAATTTCCATCACCAACTCCTGACCCCACGCATCCGAGGGAAAAAAAATAAACAAACAATACGTGGGACCCGCGTCACTTACCCTCCTCCATTGGTCAGTTAGCCCCACGTGTTGCTGGGACCCCGCGTTCTTGATGTAAGCAAGGACAAGTAAGTTCACACTTGTTTGCTCCGCTGCTTCGCTTTATGCTTCTGGCTTTTTTTTTGTTTTTTTATGTTAGTGGGCCAGATAAGCTTCCGTCGCCGTCAGATGAGTTTAACCGCGCGATCAGATTTGGACGGTTGTGATTGAGATGAACGGTGCACGCCAACGGAAAAGCGAAAGGGAGAAGATTTTGTTCACACTCATGGTAAGGCATGTTGAAATGGCCAACAAGTCCTTCGCAAAAGCCACGACGAAAGTAAATTATGGTGGCTAATATAGTCAAAGGGTGAAGTCATGGCGTGTCTTTCTAAGCTTTGTTGAAAAATTTTAAAATGTTCGCTTCACTCGCTTTCAGGAGCGTGAGACACATTCACAACATTCTGAGTTGCTGCCTTGATTGCTGCAGTACTACTACACACTGGTCAATTATTAGCATGCAATCAGCCTTCAATAGCTCCATCCAAAATTGACTTCTGTCCAAAATTTAATGACTTATGCTGTAATTATTATTAATTTTTTGATAACTAAATAAAGATATTAAAATAATTAATAAATTCAATTAAAGAGCATTAACTATCAGATTACACTTAATTAACCTTGTTGTACTAACCAATGATGTTAATCGTCATTTACAGTGGCCATCATTCAACTTGAAGAGATCACCAGTCTCACTTGAGAAAATAACAGAGCCTGGTGTACACGCGGCAGAGCAGACTTCTAAGCATCTCTCGTTGTAAAGGAAAAGGGAATAGCCAAAAGATGACGTGACCGAACGGGCAGCTCGCAAAGAGACACGCAATCCCTACCCGGGCAACGGGCAGCGCCAAACGCCGTCTTTCTCAGCCACTAACGCCGTTTTTATAGCGCAGCGGACACCAAATTCCAAAAAAAAAGAAAATCAATCATTTTATTACGACGAACCTGAGTCACTTCTCGCCAAACCAGGCACGGACTCAGGCTCGGACCTCACGAAGCCCTCACTCGAAAAAGCCAAGCCACCACCCAAGCAAGGAAAGAAAGCGAAAAAGAGAGGGACCGAGTTTTAGAGAGAGAAAGAATTCTTGTGAGAGAAAATGGGCCCGATCGTGAGGAGGAAGAAGAAAGGGAGGCCATCGAAGGCGGATCTAGCACGGCGCCCTTTTTCCCCAACTCCGGCGACGGAATCGATGATCCGGCGTAGCGTTCGGCGACGAAATGTGCGATACGACATCGACTATTACGAGGATTACTTTGACGTAGACGACGAGGACGAGGAAGAGGAGAAGAGGAGAGAGAAGAAGCTCAAGCTCGTACTGAAGTTGAATCAGAGAGACGACTCGGCCGAGCCGGCTCCGAGCCGGTGTCGCTCGTTGGCACGTGCAGAACGCGGCTCGGATGAAGAGGAGGACGAAGATAAGCCGGTGAAAAAGAAAAAAATAGACGGTGTTGATGTCAGTGAAAGCGAAGAAGAAGATGATTATGAAGAGGAGGAGGTATGTGTTTGATTGAAAATCCAGCTCAGTCAAAAGGAGATTCTTTTGCGCCGGTTCAGACTTGTATATAAATACTACCACGAATGCTTTTTTTGGTTGTGTCGGGTATTTAGAGGGAGATAATAACGGTCGGGTCAACTGTCAAAAACTAACAGCAGAATCTGATAACACGCTCCTACTTTCTCTCTCACTCTGTCTTTCTCTCTCTACCCAACTCCATTTGTTTATCTATAGTTTTTTACGCCCTGTCCCTCTCTATCTATGTTTGAGAGTACTTACGTATTGTCTGCTTTAACTGTCACTGTCCGTGTCTTTGTCTCTCTCTAGCACACGCAGCTATAATTTTGGTTCACAGATTCATAATAATTATTTGCGTGCCTGGGTTTTAACAGGGGAGGGGAAGAAAATTGCAAGCTAAAGGGCAGGACTCGATTCCAGGTCTGTTTTTGGTTTCCAAAATTCGGTTTTGCTTAGTTTTTGTGAAAAAAAAAGTGCGGGTTTTATAGGTGGGATTTGGTTAATTCTGAGAGATGGTGTGTTCCTTTGATGTGGAATTGTGTAATTTGATTTTTTCTTTTTTGGATCAGGGACTCCAACTGACCGTGCACCTGTCATTCCTTTGCCTGATAAGAAGTCTTTGGAGTTGATACTAGATAAACTGCAAAAGTGGGTGACTGATTTTTTTTTCCCTGCATCTCTGTCTATGGTAATAATGTGTGCGTTGCTTATTGTTTTGGGTCTAACTGTGACAGGAAAGACACGTATGGTGTTTATGCTGAACCGGTTGATCCCGAGGAGGTACGTGGAGTTTGTTTTAGAAGTTACAGTTTTTTTTGTAAGACTTCATTTTATCAGAGACTGAAGTGGTTTTGTGTGTGTAGCTTCCTGATTATCATGATGTGATAGAGAATCCAATGGACTTTGCCACAGTGAGGAAGAAGCTGGGAAATGGATCATATTCGACCTTGGACCAATTCGAGGTTGGTACTTACGCTTCACCAAATTTTGGTTCTTAGCACTGAAACTTTTTCTTGGGACATGGGGTTTTCCGGTGTTCTGGGCACTGCATTGCATTACTCGTAATGCCTCTGTAGGAGAATGATGACCTAATGGTGTCTATGCTTATGCAAGCTATGAAATAATCAGCTGCTACTACTGGCTCAATACTGTTGGGGAATGATGACCCGGTGCTTCTTTTGATAATGGAGACATGTGATTGTTGGCTTCTACTTCCGCCGTGCTTTGCTTACGTCTGCTGGCAATATCTAATTAAGCTGCTTTAGGCGTACTTAGACTGAGATATTTTTATTATGCTCCAGCATCGCATCCTCTGAAAAAATAATATGCAGACATTGCTTGCGTATATTGTTTTTCTATCTTGTGCTCTAGCAACTATATCTTGGAAGAGAAAACAAACTAGCAATAACGCAAGGCTGCCTGCATTTCCAGACTAAATTGAAATTTCTTTCTATTGGGTTCCAAAATGAGAATTAGTTGTCTGCACCGTGATTTGATGCTCTATTGCTCTTTTTCCTGTTCATTGAAACAGGCTGGCTTGAGAAATCTTGTAAAGTGGGTAGATAGGTCTGTGCGAGAAGAGAACTTAATAAGTGCAAATGATAAATTACACTTGTATTGGAGTGGAAAATGGGACCTTGTTATTTAGTTTATCAATTGTTCGTAGGACTTCAGGTCCTTTATGGTCCCATGTAATTGCTGTCTGATGCCCGTTCCTTGTAATATAGTTGGTTTGCTCCTTTGCTGGATGACCTGGTTTAGTCAACTGGAATGAAGATGCCTTAGAAAGTAGGGGTTCCACCTCTTTTGAGTAGTTCAATAGAAAGTCATACCTCCAAGATTTTGGGCTTATTTTCATTCAGCCTTGTTGATGTTATGATTGTCACTGCAACCTCTTCCCATTTTAGTAAGATTTGAAATTATAGTTGTATTAGAAGAGTCTTGCGGCAATTTGTGTGGTCATGATTTTTTATTCTTGTTAATGGTAACTTTCTCTGCTGGTGTTTGTGTATGCGTGTCTTGGGGCCAAAGAAACATGCAGATATCCAAAGCATGTGTCTGCATGTTGATTTCTACAAAGGTTCCTTGCAAGCTCCCTGGCTGCTTAATCCCTTTGATTTTTATCTGGATCATGCCCATTGATTTGTAATGCAACCCATCTCTACATGGGCCTGATTACTTCTGTGCTTAATGAACATGAGCATTGGACATTGATGACTTTGTGTTGATAGTTCTATTCATTTTTCTCTCATATGGTTTGTTATTGTCTAATAAGCATGTCATTGCTTGCTACAAATGCATTGCCTTCTGTTCATTACCTTGTATTTTTGATATGTATTGATTTGAACAGCTGGTTTTCTATAATGCAGAGTGATGTTTTTCTAATATGCTCAAACGCAATGCAATACAATGCTTCAGACACTGTATACCATAGACAGGTATAATGCTTTCTTCTTCTTAAATCATTGTACTTCCTCCATTTGTTTGCTGTGTTAATCCAGTTATAAAATTATTTGTGAAGGCACATGCCATTCAAGAACTGGCGAAGAAAAAATTCCATAGGCTAAGAGTTGGCATTGAACGCTCTGAGAAAGAACTGAAGCCAGAGAAAGAGCTCAGGTTAGAGAAGGAACTCAAGTTAGAAAAAGACCTTAGGTCAGAACAGAAAACAAAATCTAACATTTTGGTAAAGAAGCAGACAAAGAAGCCTTTCAGCCGAACCACACAGGAGCCAGTTGGCTCTGACTTCTCTTCAGGTGCTACTCTTGCCACCACCGGAGATATGCAGAATGGTACTGTTGCAACCCAAGTTGGTGGTTCTGAGAGACCAAACCAAACCGACGGACAAGTGGATGGTAACTTGTCCCTGGTTGATAATAATTTAGAGAAGGTGGAAGAACTATCATCAGGTATGATCTAAACTGATTTTATTTTAAAATATGATCATCTGTCATTTCAGAGGTAAATGTTCAAAGAGGACAGAGTGGTGATTATTTTTTTCAATATTTCCCTTAATAATGGGAGGTCACCATCCTTCTCAGAACTGGATTCAAAATGCTATTTTCCCAGTTTTACAAGGCGAATACAGGTTGATGCATAAGGTATTTTAAATTCTTTGTCATTAAGTTGTTTCGTTCTAACTTCTGTGCTTCAGGGAAGGGTCTCCTATCTAAATTGGGGCGGAAACAATCTGTGACTGATGAGAACCGTCGTGCAACTTACAACGTATCAAATCAACCAGTGGTCAGATCAATGTCAATATTTACAACCTTCGAAAGTGAAATCAAGCATCTGGTTGCTGTATGTAATGAAAAAACTAATCTTTTTTTTTCTTTTGGTTACTGGTCACCTGTACTCGAAAATCATTTTCTTTGTGGTTTTTTTCTCTCAGGTCGGCCTTCATGCAGAATATTCTTATGCCAGGAGCCTGGCCCGTTTTGCTGCTACTCTTGGTCCTGTTGCTTGGAGAGTTGCCTCCCAGAGGATTGAACAGGCACTACCTGCAGGCTATAAGTTTGGTCGTGGATGGGTTGGAGAATATGAGCCTCTTCCTACCCCAGTATTAATGCTTGAAACCACTGGTATGCAGAAAGAATCTGCTTTTTTTACAAAGTTAGAGTTCCCTGCTGATATACGGAAAGATAATACAGCTTTTAGAACCCTTGTTCCTGCTAAGGTGCATCCTATTAGTCGGCCTATTTCAGAAGGGAATTCTCCTCAGTTTTGTCCTGCTAATGGAACCAGCACAGAAGGAAAGAGACCACTTTTTGCTTCTGCTGGAATGAAGCCTTCTACACCTATTAATGCTGTTAACCAGAAGCATAATCCATTCTATAGGACTTTGGCTGAACCTGAGAATAAGGCTTCAAAGCAAGTTGAATTGAACTTGCCACCCACTTCAAACCAAAGTAACAGTGATGCTCTTTCAGGAAAACAGATGTCAAATAATTTAGAAACAGCAGTTTCTAGGTCAAGTGAGATGATGCCAAGGAACCTGAATCTTCTGCAGTCTTTACCTTCAAAGCAGTTGACTAATAATGGGGTTGGTGGTGGAGGATTGCCAAATGGAAAAGTGACAAGGACTTGTGGAAACATTAGAGTGACTAGTCCATCTGCTGATAATGTTCCCAATCAAATGGCAAGGGCAGCTAAATTCTTTCCCCACGGGCAGGAGCATGGCATTAATGATCCTGTTCAAGTGATGAAAATGTTAAATGAGAAGGCTCAAAGGCAACAGAATTCTTCAAATCAATCCCAAACCAATACTCCGACAGCAATGCCATCGGTCCCATCTGTAAGAAGAGATGACTCGAATAATGCTGCTGCTGCTGCTGCCCGTGCGTGGATGTCCGTTGGTGCTGGAGGGTTTAAAACAGCAACTGAAAATTCCAGCTCCCCAAAAAATCAGATTTCTGCTGAGTCATTGTACAATCCAAGTCGAGAATTCCATACACAAATTTCACGAGTTAGAGGGGAGTTTCCTCTTTCTGTAGGCATGCAGTTTCAGTCCGAGAAGAACAGCTTTCCACCTCAAGGATTTGTACAACAACCTGTTCGTGCAGTAAATGAAGTACAGTTCCAAAATAGACCCATGGTTTTCCCGCAATTAGTTAATGCTGATTACCCTAGGCTCCAGATGCAGTCACCTTGGAGAGGCCTTAGCCCACATTCGCAGCCAAGGCAAAAGCTGGAAGGTCTTCCTCCCGACTTGAATATTGGCTTCCAGTCTCCAGGATCTCCGGTGAAACAGTCTTCAGGTGTTCTGGTTGACTCCCAGCAGCCGGATTTGGCTTTGCAGCTCTGAGTATGGATTGGTTTCTTGAGGAATTGGGAATTGCATAAAAATTTTGGATTGGGTGTAAGTCTCTGGCCTCCTCTGCCTTGACTTGAGCATTTGACATTGCTGGTATACAAGGCCTATCACCAAAACTTGAAGTGAAATTTGAGTGGCAGTCTTGGATGAAATATAACTTGGAGATTTCGGAGTGAACCTTGACTTGGACTGGTTTTTAGCCATGATTCTGGGGGCCTTTGGCAATTTTAGGAAGGATAATTTTTGATCTTGAATTTGCTTCTGTCATATTTTCCTGACAAGAACCACTGACTTAGAAAATGGCAATGCTTCTTTCTCGGAAAAATCGTAGCGAGCCAAGTTCTTAAGAAAAGTAGTAGAGTGATTTTTAATGATTGTTGTCTATTGTTCAAAAGGTTATTAGCCAGATGAATTAGAATTACATCGCGTGTAAAACTCAGTCGGTGCCTTGTACATATAACTACAGATGTACGAGATTTATTGTTCTAGATTGTTTCTTCAACTTAATTGCATTGATCGTTCCACTTCTTCACCTGATCAGATGAATGAGAGTAGGGTATATTTAAAGACTCGTGCTTCTTAATTTTGATTTTAATTTGGTTAGCAAATGCTTGCTTAGCATTTGTTTTTGCACTAAATTGCAGAATGATTATGGATGGTAGCCATGCAAACCCCATTTTAGAAAGATCATTCAAGGATCAAAGTCAAATTGTTGAACAATCAAAGCCAAAGGCTATGAATTTCTCTCAAGAAAATATGTATCGACTGCAATTACATCACGTATTATCTTTGAAATCTATTGAAATAGCCCATGAGATTCCTATTTTGGATCCGATACTATGCTATCATAGCCACAAGATGAAGCAAGCACAACTACTGTATCCATGCAGCAACACCATTGGCTTTGCCACAACTCACAGCTAAAGATTATTGAAAACTGCTGGTGTTTCTCGTTAGAGAGCCGGAAAACGCAATCCCCACGTCCTGTTTTTGCTTGTTCTTGGAATTTTTTCCCCCGAGTTTCTTCTTCCGATTTTTCAAAATGCAGACATCGCCATTGCATACATACCGTTTCGATTGAGAGGAATCTGAAAAACAGATCCAAATGTTTGACAGAAACGCCATTAAATGGGATAGCTAGATTTCAGCTCTTCTAAGTGTATGATTTCATGCGTAAAGGGGCCAGTTTTGGCCGTTCCGCTCGGCATATTTATAATCGAACAAAAACAAGAAGAAGAAGAAGAAGAAGAAGGAGGAGGAGGAGGCAAGCGAAGGCAAGGCAATTTTAATTTTGCTTATGAAGAACGTGTCAATGTTGGTGGGCTATACCTCCTCCGACCGGGTATGGTTAAGCACCAAACAGGGCACACGTTTCATTTGTAATAACCCCACGTTTTTTAAGCACCAAACTCGGTCTTCTGTTTGACTGCATAGTAGTATATATGCCGTAGGTTTTGTTCTTTTACTCTTTCTTGTTTGGATGCCGAGAAAATCACACGCGTTAAGGTTTGCATGGTCGTACAACAAAGTTATATATATATATATATATATAAAGATAGTTTAAAACTAAAAATAAAAAATAGAAAAATTAAATTTAAAAAAAATTATTTTCGAATAAAATTTATTTTTAATTTTATTTATTTTATATTAATATAATAGGCATTTTTTATTTATTTATTTTAAAATTATATTACTCCACGGTCAAACTGTTGAACAAAAGACACAAAAGCTTTGCTCAGCAGACAGGGCATTCTCTCATGCTTTCTTCTGATTCTTTCTTCAAGACGCAGTCAAGTCAAAAGGAGTTGAATTCGCAAAGACTCTGCACGCAAATGAGAGCCAAGCGACAGCCAAGCAATTGCTGTAACAACTAAAGTCGTCTTCTTAGTTCCACCATTAAAATCCTTGTCTTGCCAACTTCGTGGGTTCATTCACAAAACCCTCCTGGACAAAAACCAACACCCCATCCTCCAGATAAATCTTTCCCGAAAATGAAATGCATAAGCCGTTACCAGTAAATAGTTTTCTCCAGCAATTCTTTTCCCGGAAATAAGTTTCCCAGAAAGTGCAAGCAACGGGGAGAAGAAGTTTCAGGAGGGTTTATGGATTTTGGGTTATTTGGTTACGGGAATTCAACTTTCGAGAACAAGACAAAGCAGCAAAAGACTTCAGTTCTGATCTCTTTCGCTGTCCTTGTTGTACCAAACGCCGTGGCAACAACTCTTGCCTGCTGAGTAATTCACAGCCCCTGTCTGTCTTTAGATATTGTCTAAAGAGAGAAACTTCAGAAAAACAAAATGAAATAAATAAAAAAAAATCAGTCCACGTTTTATATTTCTGCTACCATAAAGAACACGAAATCGTAGGCTAAAGAGAAAGTGTCCAAATCTCTCTTGGACCCACTGCTGCTGATTCAAGAAAGAGAAAATACAAATTTTCTTAACCAGAAGGGAAAAATATGGAATACAGCATCATTTCCTTTCTGTTTTGTTTGTTTTTTATATCATACAAATAATTTACAAAAAGCTACAGAGGGAAGATGTCGCTAGGGAACAGCAATAGCGAGCAACTTGAAGGTGGGTCCTCCGGTGACGGTGGTGGTGATGGTGGGATTCAGTTGAAGAAAGGGCCGTGGACGGCAGCCGAGGATGCTATTTTGACGGACTATGTGAACAAGCATGGAGAAGGAAACTGGAACGCTGTGCAGAGGAACGCTGGCTTGGCTCGTTGTGGGAAGAGCTGTAGGCTTCGTTGGGCTAATCATTTGAGGCCAAACTTGAAGAAAGGCGCGTTCTCGCCAGAGGAAGAGAGACTTATTGTTGAACTTCATGCACAGCTGGGGAATAAATGGGCGCGCATGGCTGCTCAGGTAGTACAAACTTAACATTACGTTCATCTTCATTGTTTTTATCATGAATTGTTGGTGGTGTTACTTGTTTTTGTTTGTTTCTTTTTTTGCTTTTACCAAACAAACAAAATGGTTTAATTGTTTTTTTTTCTGTTTTGTGTTCCCAAGACCACTTCTGACTCTCTGTTCCTTTCTTTTGATTTGATTCTGCCCAGGTTTCAATCCTGGATCATCTGTGTTTCATTCTTGGTTTTTGAGGTCTTGATTGTTAGAATTCTTCTTCCTTTTCTTTCTTGAGCTGTGTTTTGTTTTCCTGTATTTTGTTTCCAAGGCTTTCAAGAACACATGTTAGCTGTTTTCTCTACTTCCAGAACATATCTTCTGTTTGTTTATTTTTGCACTTCTGTTCTTTCTGCTCTGCAATCAAGACAAGAACAGACATTTTTATTCTCTATTTGTGATTTTCCGTTTATTTGTTCTTCCGTTTTGATTGTATGAAAACAACTTGCATTGTCATTTTGCTCTATAATTAACCATAAGAAAATAGACTAATTTCTCTGTTTCTGCTTTCTCTTTCTGATAGCTACCTGGGAGAACAGACAACGAAATCAAGAACTACTGGAATACGAGAGTCAAGAGACGCCATCGTCAAGGCATCCCGCTCTATCCGCCCGAAATTCAGCCGCAACATCAACATCAACGATCGTCACACTCCTACCAATCTTACCACTCTCAACCTGCTACTCCGACCACCCACAATTCCTTCTCTTTCCAGACTAACGCTACCGCACCCAACACCCCCACCGGCCACCATCACCACCCCCACCACCATCACTTCCCTCCGCCGTGCTACGCCCGCAGTCCTAACGGTTCTGTCTCCTCAACTCCGACGCCTCTCTCTCCCAGCCTGCAATCTCCTCCCTGTCCAGCTTTTCCTACTCTCATTCACTTTGAGACCAACAACAGTAACTATTCAAATGTCAGCAACGCCAACATCAGCAGCCCTTTCCATATGACCAGAACTCCGCCTACGCTTCAAAATCCGCCCCGCTTTAAGCGTTTCCGTTCTGACACTAATATTAGTACTGCTACTACTAGCAAGAGTAACAACGAAATCGGCTGCAGCAACGATCAAGGAAGCAGTAACTACTCTCTTCCGTTTTCGCCGTCCTTGCGAAGTCCATCATCGCTAGCTCTTTTGACTTCTCCTCAGAGTAATTGTAATACAAGTACTTTCTCGATTAGAGCTTCTAAGATACCATCACTTCCTTCGTTTTCATCACTCCAGGTTCCTTTCAGTGCTCCAAATTCATCCTCTGTTTTTGAAACCCCGGATGAGAAAGATTGTATTTTGTCAACTGGTCCGGTCTTCGCGTTGAAACCTGAGCTCCCTTCAAGCCAATTATTGTCCCAGAATGGAAACCCAGAGTTAACTTTCGATCATGAGAAGTTAAGCGTGTCATGCAGCGGAAGTGGGTTGTTGGAGGATCTCTTAGAGGAGGCCCAGGCGTTGGCGTGTAACTTTGATGAGAGCTCGTGGAGAGTTAGTGAAGAGAAGCGTGAATTTTCTGGGTTTAATCAATGGAATGATTCAAGTTCTCTCAATTTATCTTCAGGTTAGCTTTTGCTTAACTTTGTCTGAAATCCACTCTGTTTCAGTGTACATGCGATAAGCATGGCACCATTTTGCATGCGTATTAGCGGATCAGATACATTGATTATGTTTGAAGTTTGGTAATTTTAGTGCTTTTAGACACATCAATTCTCGTTGTTTTGCTTTAAATGCGATTTTAATGTTCAGACAGCAGACGAATGAATCATCTTTACTGGAATGCTGCGTCTCTCTGGTTTTGTGCATGCTTCAAATTTCTGGCATCAAATTTCAGTGAATCACATAAACACATTGTCCCTGAAATCTAGTTTATGAGGCATTAATGTTCTGCGTTCAAGTGCGTCAACTCTCTTAATTACGATCAAAATGGGGTTAATCATTACATTTCCGATGCATTAATTCTCTCTCTCATGTTCCAGTTCTCCTTCCATGTGCCAGCAGATTCCATAAAATGATTACTTGCTTGATTTTCTAAAATTATCAGAGAAGACAAAATGTATCCTGAAACAGAATAAATTCGAATGCGAACACTAAACAATGAGTTGCTTTCAGATTTAATTACTTGTCACACCAAAACATGCCATCATCACCGTCATTATTAGGTTGATCTTGAATGCACTTCACTATTTGCTTGTATTGTCTATTTTTGCGTCCACTACATACTGCATTAATAAAAAAATTGCTTGGTTGATACTTGATAAGCATATGTTGCATTAGAACTAGAACTAAAACGGCAATTCTTGATATCTGTTTGATATACATAGGATTGAAGCCCAGGGAAGAAACAGTAAGCCAAATCAACAATATGCATGAAGATTTGTCAAAGCTTCTGAATGTCATTCCTTCCATGCAAGTTCCAGAATCGTATAACGACAGCGGGGAAGCCTCCAATGGTCAGTCTTCAGTCGTAACAGATGATAACATCAGGCTCGAAATGCAGCAACTAGCTTCATGGTTACGTGTTGATTCTAATAATGAACATGTCAGGCCTCCTGGTTCTTGTTCTTTGGATAACTTGCCTGGAATTTGCTGAGAATGGTTTGCGCTAGCATGCCTTTGAACGAGGAAAAAAGAAAGAAAAACGGAGAAAGTAGCCAAGTATCAAACATAAATGGGGTTTTCTTATTTGGAATATCTGTGTTATGGGAATGATGGCCTTTGTTCTACCTACCAATAGTATAATAAGCAAATAAATGATACTAGTGTGAGACCTGTATCTGTCTGGTATTATTTTTCTCATAATGAGGGAACTTGAAAATGGAAGATATTATGACTGAGTGTGTTGTCTTTGTCTTTGAATTTCAATTGTTTAGAAAGTCTTAATTGCTTTTGTTAATCAAACTTTATCTGGCCTATAATTAGCATTAATCAACGTGGCTTAACATATCTTTTATTATTCAAGGTTAGCTGTGGCCTGTGGTGACCGTTGCTAATTTTGGAGGCAGAATGGGTCATTGCACGAAGAAGAAAAACTGCAATTTGCTGCTAAATCTTAATGTGCTGCTTGAGATGGGATGGCTCTGGGTTTTTAAAAAGTCTGACTGGTCTGGCCATGAAAGTACAGATTGGAATTAATGAAAGTACAGATATTTCTTTCCATATCCATGAAATGACACGTTAAGATGGCTATTTGGACACTTCTGCAAGTGCAACATGGCTAGCTGTAGCATCATCTGTCATGTACTACAAACCCCATCAAGACCAATTCAAAGGGTATTTGCCTCTTAAAATTATTTTTAACCTTAACTTAATTTCCTACGATATGGTTTTTGGTTTGTGTTTAGTCTGCCAATAAAAACGGAGATGTGACAAGTAATAATCCATCGCTAATATACAAGGCGGAGAAATAGTCTTTTCAATCCTAGTCCAGTGCTGGCTAGGTCAAGAATAAAAGAAATATGGGATGACACTAGCCATTTTTCTAACTTTGACCCTATAAAAGACCAGCACATGAAGTCTTGCTTTGCTAAGACAGTAGAAAAACTGCCGCCCATGTGAATGGAAAACAAGTTAGGACCACATTGAGAGATGAAATGACCACATTTCAAGCTAGCTAGAGTTCGTACTGTTCTAGTTAGGCCTACTTCAGACGTGTTTCCAAGATGGCTAGGCAAGAACCATTGGTCTCAGAATTCTGACGCCATTGATTTCTTATACATTATCTCTTTGTATAATATTATTCTAAAGACTATTTGCAAGTCTGGTTTTTGCAGGCAGTTAAATCTCCGTGGAGAAGTTTCTTGTAGAATCTGAGGTATTGCTCTCTTTGACTACAAATTTAGTAGTGATAAATGCCATTGACTTTTGTACTGAAGTGGCATAATCTCTGTGCTCTCCTTTCTGCAAATTTCTAGTCCACAAGTATACCATATGTGCTCTATGCCGTCTTCCGCGGAAATTTCATAAAGGGGTTTCCATGTTGACTTGGCTTTTCTTCAAGAAATTTGATAACATTGCCAGCTTTTTCTGCGTCCGCACGCAGCTTAGGTTTAAAGCCAAAGAGGGTGTAACACTTTAGGCCCTCGCACAATGAATGGACTAGTTTCACTGCATTCACATTCATTTAGAAGTTCCTTGCTGTTCAATATATGTTCGTTGACTCTCTCTCTCTCTCTCTCTCTCTCTCGTTCTGCTGCTCGGATTAAAGGAAAGTGATTCCTGCGGTCTGCGTCTGCGTCTGAGTGGCAAATACGTTTTCTACATTCCCTACATATCTTGCATTTAGCTGATATTCAGGAAGTAATGTATCGTATCATTTTTGGAGACACAGCATTTACTTTGGTACTACAGTGCAAATCCTTTTGAACGATATATTATAAGTCTCAATTGTATTATAAATTCTCCGAATTGAAGAACAAGAATTCTGAGTGATGATGGGTTGTGGCAAAGGGAATTGCCTACTGAGTGATGATGGGTTGTGGCTAAGGGAATTGCCTATGGAATAAAGAGAATGATATAAGGTTAAAATTGGCCAAGCTGGTTAATAAGAACAACAATTTGATTAACCTACTAGTCCAATATAGAAGAAACCATTGATTATTTACTGCACCATATTGTAAGATAGGTAGGCATAGATCCAAACATTAAGAAGGGGCAGCTTTTAGGAAGAACATGTCTCACCAAGAGCTCCCCAAGTCAAAGGCAAATAGCAAAGAATTTACATGTTTCCATCACGTCTTTTAAACGTCTTATTTACAGAAGTCCAGGTTGATGACTTTAGTACAATGCTCCAAATGTGTTCTCACCGCTGTAAGTCATATAAAGGAAACCATCCTCGTCTTTGTTTTCCTCATAAATTGAGGACATCATTGCAGCTGTAATAATAGGAAGAAACAAATTAAAAATAGAAGTTTATTGTAGTGCAGATAGTATAAAAGGAAACATTATGTACAACTTCTCACCAGTGGGTGGCAAAATGTTCTTGACAAAGATGAATATAGCCTTCTCAGCGCCGAGCTTTATCCTCTTCCGGACCACATAAACAAATTGCCCGACAGTCAGATCAGCAGGAACCAGATATCTGTATTCATGATGAAGACATAAGAACAATATTATCCTATAAAATCAGCAGAAAAGGTACAGACAAATACACCCGGAATGCATCTCAAAAGTATGCAAATTGGAAGCATTAAAACTACCATTTGAGATCCGACACTGATCTTTCTCTCTCTCCAATGCCCAAGGCAATAAACAATTTCTTTCAAGAAAGATTGGCAACAACTAAAATTACTCTCACAATTTTTTAATCTGAAAACTAATGACATCTTCAAAAGAAAAAATAGAAAAGGGACTAACTTTTTCTTGTCAATGTCAGGTATGTCACTTCTTTCAGCCTTCTCCACAATCACCTATGTAGCACAAGAGAAGTGACAAAAAATTAAATTGAAGTCAAGCATTACCAGTAAGGCATGAAAGATAAGAAAAGTGAATGGACAAAAGAGTTACAAATCCATACTGGTATTCTATCAGGATACTTCTCCCTGATTCGGGCAGCTTCTGCCTGCCTCCTTTCTAGCATGATAAAATGTAACACGTTTATAAGAAGTTAAGAAGCCAAGTGTACAGGTAAAACTAGATAAGAACTTTCTGTGTACTGAACAACAACCATGCATACAAAATTATGCATGCAAAATAAGTGAAAAATTATAGTTAGACAACCATTGATTCTCATTTGATATATTTAAACTACAACAATATCACAAGTGAAGCCTCAGGATATTGATTGAACTACTCCTGGTGTATCATCATTTCCGCACACCACATTTGTAGTGGTTCTAGTCCATCATGCAACTCCATACTCATCTCGTCTTAGCCTATTAGAATACTTGTATTCACCCTCATTTTTAAAAGACTAACCAGGGGAACAAATCCAGAAAAACCCATAGAGATGAGAAACTATCTATGGAAGTAATACCAATAGACTTTCACAACTGAAATAATTTCGCAATTCAGCATCAAAAACAGATTTAAAATTGAATAAAGCTAGCTTCAGAAATTCCCCAAATTGGCATGGTTTCCCCTAAACTTAAAATAACATTGTTGCTAAAATTTAGTGCCCATGTTTTCCTTCGATTATACGTAAATCTGCAAGCATTTCTTGCGGAAAGAAAAAAAAATTTACACTCCTTCAGTTCCATAAATTATCGAGATTTACAACTAAAGACAAATGCTTTTTCTCCAGCAAACCCTCAAAAACCACAAACCCAGATCACAAAATCCACAAGTAAATACAAGAACTACAGGATTGAATTCTAAACCAAAGAGTTTATCACACATCTAAAAAGAAATCACCAAGAAAGTATGAATAAATCAATTAAAAATCACATGTAAACCGAGATAAAAGAGAGAGAGAGAGGACCGAGGGGATGTTCAAGCTTGAAGGAGCTCTTGGCCATAGCTTGTTGCAGATTCGTCTTCAGTACTGTTCTAAAGATGAAAGGAAAAGAATATAAAAGAAAATATTAACAATTATTTTTCAAGAAACTTCCTCTTTTTTTGTCTTTTGCAATCGATAAATAAAAAAGGTCAATCGAAGCGTGAGATCAAAGAAAAATGTTTATCCAAAAAAATAAAAAGAAAAATGTTTGAAAATAGTATTATTTTTAAAAAAAATTTTAAAATAATTTTATTTTTATCTCTCCTAATATTTTTTATCAACTCTAATTTATTTTTATCAAAGTAACTATTTTAAACGATTTTACCCTCAAATCCTAAATTTAAGCTATAAATATATGTATATCTCATTTTTTTTATTTTTTTGTGTCTTCTTTAGTCGAATTTTTCCTCTTTGAACAGCTAACACAACAGAAAAAAATTTATATTTCAACTTTTAAGTGCGAATTTAAAAAAAAATTAAGTTTTTATAAATTTTTATAATTTATATTTAATTTAAGTGATGTTCTATTAATTTAAGTTGATTGTTTAGAAAAAAAAACCCTTGGGTCCCCCGGAAATTGAAGAGAGTTTACATCTTGCGTCTTCTTTCCCTGTCTTCTGTATTTTCTCATCCTAAATACCGAATTGGTCTTATTTGCTATATTTTATCCTATCTACAGCCTACTTTTCTATCATTGTGTCAATATTTTAACAATAAAAAAAAATGAACGACTACACCAAAAACTTAATTTTATCATATTTAGTGTTTTAATTACAAAAATATTTTTATTATTTGTAAACACACAAATAAATTAAAATTCTATCCAATATAAGTTAGACAATCTTTTTTTTTCTTCTTGTTGTTGTATTTTTATATTGTCAAAGACAATTTATAATTTATCGGCAATGCAACGATGATAAAATGTGAAGAAAATGAGTAGACGTTTGTTTTCATCTTTTATTTATTCGGAAGGTAAAAATGAAATTGTACTTTAGAGTTTGGGGAAAAAATCGTTCAAAGTGATTACTTTAGTAAAAATAAATTAGGGTTAGTCACAAATATTAAAAGGGGTAAAACTAAGATTATTTTCAAAAATTTATCTTATTTTTATCCTTTTTAATATTTTTTATCAACCCTAATTCATTTTTTCTAAAATAACTACTTTGAACGATTTTACCTTCAAACCTTAAATTTATGCTATAAATAAATATGAAACTTATTTTTTTAATTTTTTTTATGTCTTTTTTAGTTAAATTTTTTCTCTTTGAACAACTAATATGATAATAAAAAATTCATATTCTAACTTTATTAATATCACTAATAAAATTTAAATTTTATTAATTTGATTCTAATTTTTTAATTTTATAATTTTTTTAATATAAAATAAAAAAAATTATAATTTTATGCCTCTTAGATTTTAATTTATGCTATAAAAAGTAAATAAAGAAAATAATTGTCAATGATAGAAAAGGATTAAGGGACCCGAAGTTAATTGCCCCTGAGTCCCTGGAATTTATGCCCTGGTCCCGAGTACCAGGAGAGTTTACACTCTGACTTCCTAGGACCAAGTAAAAATACCCATGAGTCCCCGAGGACACAGGACATAAAAATCTATAGGTCCCTGGGGACTCATGAAAATTTAGGCTTTGGTCCCTAAGACCTAGGGGTTTTTATGCCTTTGGGTTCCTAGGGACGCAGGGCTAGGTGAAAAAGGACTCAGGGAAGTTTACTTAATAATTTCACTTGTTAAATTTTTTATTATCAATCATAATTTCTAACTTACGAAATAGAATTAAATTTCTAAAATTATTTCATTTTTACCCTAATCAAAATTCAACAATTTTTCATCTAATTTTCAATAATCTTCGAGAAATTTTTCAATTAAATTATCAAATTTAACCTATAATTCATTGACTCTAATAGCTTAAAACGATAATAATTTTTACTATTAAACTATTAGAATAAAAATTTACTATTTTTTACAAATTTTTTAAAATATAAATTTAAAGTAATTTTTTAAATAAATTGTTACATTAAAAACTTAATTTTATTATATTTAATATTTTAATTAAGAAAATATTTTTATTACTTGTAAAACATACAAATAAAATAAAATTTATCTAATGTAAGTTAAATTAATATTGTTGTATTTTTTATATTGTCGAAGACAAAATTCACAATTTATCAGCAACGCAACGATAACGAAATGTGAAAAAAAAATGAGTAAACGTTTGTTTTTACTTTTTATTATTCTGAGGCCAGAAATAAAATTATATTTTAGAATTTAGAGACAAAATTGTCTTAAAGTGGTTATTTTGATAAAAATAAATTAGTATTAAGAGAAATAAAAATAAGACTATTTTCAAAAAAATTTTAAATCCGTAATTAAAATGATCAGAATTTCAGAAAGATCCTGATTTATGGAGTATTCAAGGGTCAGAGAAGGAAATCAACCAGCATATGCAGCTTTAGGCTAGGAAAGGAAAACGGGGTCGTTTTAAACCAATTGGGCATGGGCCCAAGAGGAGAAAGAAATTCTCTTCCATTCCATGATTTGATTTCTCTTCAGCTCAGTTTTATACATATAAAAAATAAACTTCAATACTAAATTGATTTATGAATTGTTCTTTGAACAGAAATCATCCCACATACATCCTTAAATGAACATAGTTATAATAGCAAACTTGTTGTGGATATAAATTGGTGGGTTGAGCTTCTGCCAGCTTCTTGAGAAGGGACATATTGTGGTTGCAACCTAATCTGCTTGGAACATTGAGAGCTGAAGAAACTCTTTTTCCTTCTTTACTTCTTCTTCTTCTTCTAATTATTTTTTAATGTAAGTGTAATGCAATTAACTATTTTGAACTGACTTGGGAAAAAGTAAAAGCAGAGGCAGGAAAGTGCTTCTTCTGGGGTAGGTGAGATGGGTCTCTTTTTGGCTTTTTCAAAGCATAGTTCCCCATCCCCACTTTTCTTGACAAAGAGAATTGCGTTAGGTGCAAAGCATCATCTGCTCTTTATTTTATGTCATTTCTCTTTTGTCCAAGTTTCTAATAGAGCAGACAGATAAATCAGTGAGATTAATTCAATGATTTCTGTACAGGGACAAAGCACTTTCCTCATCCAAGATGTTGGAAAATGTGAAAGTTCTGATGAAGTCACAATGTGAACGCTGTTAAAATTATTCATGTTTGTGTTGTACCAGATTGTTTAATCAATTAACAAACCATTCATTCAATGGCTTGCATACATTCACTCCACTGAAGAATTGATTATTTCCTGTTAGCTGTTTAACATTTTAATGTTTATAATTTTAAATACCCAGATTTGAAGAGAAAGTTATTGAACTATTTATGTACATTTTCATTCATAAGCAATGACATGTTTTAAGACTTGATCCAGTTGCTAATATCTGTCTACGTTGATATTGTTGAAAAGAAAAACATATATGTATTATTTATTTGAAATCTCAACCATAGGAATTACTGAGTCATTCAACTGTGCAAGTGATAGCCATTAGGTTCTTTCTTCTTCCACCTCCTTATTAGAAGAAACAGGAGGAGGATCAAACATGCTAAAGAACCTAAAGGCAGAGATTACAGCTAAAATGATGAAACAGCCAAGAGCCAAGGCATGGAAAATCAGAGCGATCTTCATTTTATTGCAGAACTTTCCATACGTGCTGCAGGCTTCACTCCATGTGACTTGTTGATCACCATTGGAAGCTAAGTACAGTATTTCTAACACTGCAGCCCCTGATGTGAGCATTAAGTAAGCCACAATCTGCTTAAAAGGAAAGTAGCCAAGTTGTAAAACCTCATGATTGAAAGGAAAAACAGTAAGAAAGCAGAAACGCAGAAATCGAACAAAACCTGGTCAGAAAGAAAGAACAGCCAAGCTTTTGCAACCAAGAATCTGACCCATGAGGAAACAGCGGCAACACATGCATAACCAGCAGATATAGCACTGATGCAAACCATGTACCTGAGGAACAGTTCCTATTATATTTCTTGCGACATGGAAACGAAAGCTTGGAAACAAAGAAAGTGAAAGTACACAACTTACTTGAGCCCCATGATACTGCTGAACTTCAATTTCCCATAGTCACTGTTATCCTGCTGGTTAGTCACAGTTAACCATATGGCTGCAATACTGAGAGGAATGGCAGAAATTCTAAGGAAACAATCGACAAGCTTAAGCATTGGTAAGTAGGTAAGGGAGCCGGATTCATTAGAATCAAGATTTCCTCTCATTTTTATACAAAAACAAAGCTCCCTTGCACTGTAAGAAGAGCTGAAGTTGAATGAGAAAAGGATGGATAAAAAAAATGAGAATGTTGTTGAACAGAAGTGGGAATGTGGAATGCAGAAAAAATGTATTTTTTTTTATTTTCCAGGCTTTGAAAATGAAATGTTTGAAAAGAGCGCGGACGGATATAACTGGAGCATGCTTGGTGGGATGAGTGAGAAGCAGTGGTTTGGCCTTTTCCATTCAGAGAATTATTTGTGTTATCTAGTTGATGCTGCATGATTGGCTCCAAATGGTTGAAAGTTTTCTTTTTTATCTTTTCGTCCTTAGAGATTACTCAATTAGCTTGGTTACAATTTCTCCTCTTGTAAAGTCAAACTCTGTGTAAACTTGGCTGAGTACGAGCTAGTTTACCAAGAACAATTATGTTTGCATCTTTCTGACCTCATGGTGACGAGACTTCAATATATTAACTAAAGCTCGAGAGAAGACTGCCAGAACTAAATCTGCAAAATTTTTGTCTACAGGTAATAAGATAGACAATCATGCATAATCACTCGACTTAACTCTGTGTTTACTTAACCCTGAGTTGAATTATCATGAAGAGTGATGAATCGGATGAGTTTGCCCACTAGAAATACAATCTATGCCTGTACAATGAAGCTTCAACATCAAGGAAAGAAAAGAGTTCAAAAGGGAACGCCATTGCTTTTCTATTTACAATCGTAAAAAGGGTGCAAGTCCATCATAAGCTGCGCAAAAGCCGCTAAATTTATAAACCAGAAGGCAGCAAAAGCTAGCCTAAAATATCGGTAGTCATTATGAAGTTACATGAGCTATGGCACGCTTTGCAAATTGCCCAACAGAGGCAGAGCAATCAATGAATGGCTAAATTACAATCTCTTTCCGTTCTAACAATTGCTTTTGAGTCCCTCTCCTAGTCTTAAACAGAGCAGAAAACCCAGCAAACAGAATCTGTCCTCCTTTTGTTATCCATATTTGTCAGATTTCCCATTGACTCTAGTCTCAACATAAGTTTCTCTGTACCAAGATCCGGAAAACAAACTTAAGCCATTTGCTTGCTGACTCCCAAGTCTGGAAGAAATTGCCTTTTTCTTTTTTTAAATCTTTTTTTCAGAAAGCTGCACTCCATAAAGTATTCTCACCTTCTCCACATCGCTGGTGAACCTCCTTCATCCTCTCAGCAGAATTGCAGATCCCACTGCAACTCCAATCAAATGAAGCAACACAGATGTTGCCTGCCTGAGCTTTCCACTCGCAATCTGTGGTAAGTCAGCATTCACATCATTAACACTTTTAGATGCACATTCAGGCTAGACAGTATTTACTCCTAGCGTCAAATACAATTGTTTCTGCTCTCTATCTGTTTTTTTAAAGCATAAAATAAAAAACACATATTCTAAGTGATAAAAGAGTAAACACATGGTATTTACTTCTAGCATCTTCATGCAGAAGTTGTAAGACACTGGATCACCAACCATCAACTAGTACTGGAAATTTTGATCGGAGAAAGTTTGTTTATACATGGCCAAGATAGGATCCATGATCAAAACTAAGTTTGTTGCATAGAGGCTAATACCTTCTGCATTAGTGGACAAACACTCATTGACTAATCTCATTAGCAAAAACAGGAGATACAGCAAGAGAGTAGTTGAGGAGATCGATTTTCCCTGTTATTATTTGATAATGGGATGGGGCATTGCTTTGCCCACCAACAACACTATCACAGACTGGGTCCGCTTAAGAAAGCAATGACCCTTCCACTCTATTATGTCTCCGTTTCCTGAACTTCTATATAGCAGCACTGATATCAAGTCGTATTCTCTCCTCACAATCACATGGAAGCAGTATGAAGGTGGGCGGAGAGATTTGGTGCTTCTATGTATATGCCAACAGTGCTGTAGCTGCCTTTGACTTGTAATTCAGAGGTCAATCTATTCTCTGGTCATTCCAACGACAGCTGGCAAACCATTGTCATACAAGGTATTTGATATAGTCCTCTTCCAACCAAATATACGCTCTACTAATTGATTTACCTATTTAACTTTTCCAACACCAAACACAGTATGACTGAAGTCCATTTACTTAGCAAAAGCAATGAAAACTCTTGGTAATTTTAGGAAAGAATTAACAAAAATTACCAGGTGGGGTACCACAGCATAGTCTGCGGTCATCAATGTGCTCTACATCCAATCCGATAAACCATGATCCCAATGAAACATCCTCATTAGCATATTTATGTAGCATATGTCTACAATATTAGCAATTCAAGAGAAACAAGTCAGATCAGATGTACTTAAGACAAACAGGATTTAACTACTTTTAACAGATGATCAAGGAACTCACCGGTTAAATGATATATAAGAAGCCAAATCTTTAGAAATAGCATATAGTTGCCCGGTGGCATGACGGAAATACTTGTTTCCTTCTGCACCAAATTTCCAATATTCAGGTTCATGGTACCTCACTCCCCTGTCCATGGAAAAAAGTAAAAGAGGGGAGGTGAGAAACAGAAAGATGGAATTTTATATTCCCCAAATGTGGGCTAAATGAGTACCCAAGAATACGTTTGCTTACTTTTGAGCTAGGACAGGACCGGATTTCATGCAGCCTATATATACCATGGTTTTTGATCGATACCCAGCCAACGTTGCTCCAAGCGTTGCTGCAATAGCATAATAGATGATCAGTGTAAGAACACATGGAAAACAAGAATACAAACTTTCCGGTTCCAATTCTACTCGTTCGAAGAAACCATTTTGTGATCTTGTATTTGTTCATAAGAAAGAGGACCGTGGAGGCAACTTTTGCAAAAATAACATACACTAAAAAAGCACCGAGCTCACAAAAATATTTGCTAATAATGTCTCCTCATAAAAATAGGAAATATTTTAAAAAATAAAATTGTGTCACATGTACAAAAACAAAAATCAGAAAATAATTGCTTCTCTACCTATATTTACATGTACATCATCATCAACTTTGACAAAGAAATCTGCATTCCACAAAGCGACAGCAGTAGCAAAGAATATCTTTGTCTTGGCTGACAATTCAAGGTAACCTTCGACATGTTCCTGCCAAATTTTTTTTTAATACAGCAATTTAGTCTTTTTCCTCTATCTGCATTCGCACAAGTTTGGTGAAATAAAAGATGGTTACAAATAGGAAGAAGAAATAAGACACAGAAACTCTACCAGCCTCAAAAAGTCACCATGCCTTTTGTCTTCTGCTTCAATGGCTCTATCAAGGATACCACCCGATGTAGCACTAATTATGAACAAGCAGTTGACAAAATATTTCAGATTCCACTCTTCAAGATATTTGGTTTCACAAATTGACAATGCTTATAAGAATGATGATTAATTTAGACAATTAAAGGTACTTCATGTTATAACTATATCTACAAAAGCATCATAAAGTCATCTTTGACTCCTCATCCATTGAAAATCAGCAATACTGAGCTTAACTAGAAAACCAGATTGAAAAAACAATATTCTTTGTTCACTTAGAAGAACATACTCAGTAAGAGCTAGGGCATGGACAACTATAGAGGACTATGACATTGATTGTCGAGCTGAAACAAGCCCATAGTGCAGAATTGGCAAGAATTTGAAACATCCACATAATGGTCAGAAAGTGAGTGCAGATCTTTCAAATCAGCAGAAATTTCATCTAGACACTCATAGATCCATCATTTTGACTTTCAGCTGACTTCTACAACATGCCAGGATGAAAAAAATGCTAGAGCTTGCTTTCAGAGCAATGAATTTATTTCTCCTTGATTGCCCATTTGCTTATTTACTTGTAAAAACGAAAAGAACGAAAAGAATACTTAATTCTCACACAGATGCTGGAACTGACCCTTTCTCGTGCATGCTGATATTTTCGTTAGATTAAGCATTAAGAGAAAATCATTGATCAACCAAGATTAGGTTTGTGCAAAATCTCATACACACCTGTGACCTATTACAAAGCGCATGACAATGCCCTTCTCTTCCTCAAGCTTCTTTCTTTTCTCACCTAGTTTTCAGACGAATAAATAAATATTTATTAAGCAATCAATTCAATACAAGAAATGATCACAAATTAATATGGCCAATCAAAAGCACTTATATATCAATATTGGAAACAGAGTTAACTAATCCTCAAACCTTGTGGCATCCAAGTAGCACGAACTGAATCTCTCCGCTTTCGGCTGCTAAAAGCAGTATTGATACCTACAACCATTAAATATTTCCTTCTCCCACTTGATTCACTAATTTTTAAGTTGTCTGGCAAGGGAGAACCCTTAATAATAGACTCCTGTGCAGCCCTTGCAGCTGCCAACTCCATCTCCAAATTTGAGATTCTTTTATCCAGTGTTCTGCATTTCACATGCAGTCAACAGATTAACTAACTGGCAGCTTTGCTGCAATTAAAATACTCTAGCACCGTACAATAACTTACTGTATAGCATGATGAGTGTTTGAAACCTCCCCAAGAATTTTCTCTGGTTCACGCTTCACATCTTTCTAACAAAATCAAACAGAGGGGACAAAACCAAATGAGCAACCATAAGGTTAACAGCCTAACAAATATTCAGTTCAAGGTGAAAACCAGTTCAATTTTCAAGTGTTTTCAGCGAATACTCACACTAACTGAATCACAACCCTCTGAAACTAGTTTCAGTTTTTCATCTTCAACCATTGTTTCTCTTGATATATCTTTGACTTCGGGCACTGTCCACATTCTGCAACCATCATATCCTTGTTAGTACAGCAGGTATATGGGGTAAAGAGCATCTTAAACATTGAATTGAGCTTTGACTTAAAGTTATATATGGGCTGCATTCTCTGTACAAGTTTATACAGACAAAAGCAAGCAATAGTGATGCTATGAAGCGAAGAGACAGAAATCATCAATTTCATTTGATTTTATAAATGCGGCCAATCAGAAATCAGCTCAAGTCAAAACTCAATAACTCTGAGACACTGAAAAGAAGTTGAGGCAAATCTAAGAAGAAAAGCAGAAGCAAATGCCGGCCTTATCCATTATTAACTATTTGTTGATCCAGATGAAACTTGAAACAACTGCAGTGATGATCCTTTTCATGGCCAAAACAAAGAGCTCAATGAGCAGCACTTCCGGGTATTTACTGCACTCATACCAGATGGCACTCAATCAGATCCTGAATGCAAAATCATAGCAGCAACCTGAGAAACAGGTCACTTGGACCAACGTTGAGCTGCCAGACCAGCAAATGAGCATAGCAGTGAGTTACCGACACTCTCAGATTTAAAGAGTTTTCCTTGATACGTTCTATCATTTTTTTGCACAAAATTAGTACTTTAACAGCCGGCAAGAAAGAAAAGCTACCAAAAATTGAATTGACATTCATCTAGACGTTTAATATCTGAACTATGAACCAAACTAAAAATTGAGAATTCAAATTCAAGTTTTGAATAAATTTGAATCCTTAGGATGATGCAGATCCATCAGTATTTTACCATTAAAATGGACTGTAAACATTGGCTATCAAGTGCGCCAAACCTGATAATTTGAAAGGAAAAAGAGAAGTCATTTCTCAAGACAATTGTCTACATATATAAATGGAAAATTTCATTAAAATTAATGCTTTCCGGAAACAATTAACAGAGACCAAAAATTAAACCAAATGAGGACTACCGCCAGATTGCACATAAAAGCTAAAAAGGCATCACGGAAATTTCCAAATAAACGTTTGAGAATTTCCCAGTAAAGGAAAATTACCCATCAGAGAAGAGCATCCCTGTACAAAAACAACCAATACAAAGCAAAAGAGTCCATTTTCTTGACACAAAACTTTTTGAAGCTGTTTCTATTCCTCCTCTACTCCTCCAAGACATTTTGCTCTATCTTCTCCCTTCTATAAGCAAACAACAACAACAGCTAAATCAAAGAAATACCCATTATAAGTCTCAAGTCAACCAACTCAGCATACCCAAATTCAGATCCAAAATATCCAACTTTCTCTCTAAATTCAACACAGCTCAACCGCACACAAACAGATGGGAATATTGTATGCTTGCTTGATGTCTCTATCTCTCTTTCTATCTTTAGAAGACCTTTAAGGAGCTACACAATACTTACTATGGATGTTTTTTTCCTTAAATGTACCTGAACAACTAATGTCGCTTGCTACTGGTTTCCGTTGGAAAGAAAGGAAAGGGGGAAACAAGACAATAACTTGACTGTTCATGTTCAACAAAGATTTACACACACATATATGCATACGAACATACATACATGCATACATAAAATAAATACTAGTGAATTACAAAACCACCGACTTTAAACAATCTTTCTTGTTAAACTTATATTTGTCCCAATTGTCATGCTGACATGTGTGTGTAATAAATAGTGGTAAATTGCAGAACCACCGACCTTAAAACCTTTCTTGTTAAACTTAAATTTGTCTCAATTATCATGCTGACATTATAACACGACCAATCCTCGGTCCTAAGCTCTTCGTGTCATCAATAATTAATCACAATTCAAAGATGTTTGGTTGGTTAATTGGCATCAAGTGGCAGTGGTTGCGCAAAATGATTCCATGATTTAATCTGATAACAATCTGATTATATTCATTATTATGGCAAAATAACTTTTATTATTGTTGGTTTATTCATATATTTTGGTGATATGCTTTTTTTTTCACATAAACAGTGAATGGAATTTAGATGATATTATCTCAAGTTTTAGAGTTTTATACAATTGTTGGCATGCATATTTAGATAAATTATTAAAATTGAAATATTGAATTCTCAAAAATCATACAAGTTTAAGCATACCTGTTTCTAAAAATTAACGTTGAAGTATTGGTATTAGTGAATAATCATATGGGTTGGAGCTTGATTAATTGATACAGAAGAAACTTTTGACTTATCTAACGTTAAAGATTTGGATCAGGGGCAAAAGTACAGAGTTGATATCATTGGGTTTGATCTCACTGAAGGTAATAGTTACATGTAACTAGCATTGCATAGTAGAAGCCAGAAGGGTTTGTACCTACCACTTGATAAATTTCGAAAGAAGAAATTTATGATGCCGATTGTCCCATTAAGCCAAGACAAAATTCCAGGAAGAAATACTAGTGGAAGCCGAGTTCAATTAAAGACAGAGCAGAGTCAAAACCTCTGAGAGAGGGGAATGTAAGCTGTCATCCCAGCAAATACTGGATTTTTTTCAAAACCTCTGAAGATCATTATCAAAAAACAGAACACAACGGGGTCTTTTTTTTTCTGCCCTGTTTTGTGCCATGTCAATTGTACTCGAAATGAGATGGCCGGAATTCAATCATTCCAACACACAGTGGGAGCAAGCATTGGCATAGAAAGAATGTCACGCGACACACGGAGCACGTGCAGGGAACATGACTGAAATAAGTGGGCTTACTCCTCGGCTCATGATTCACTGCTGCCCTCTGCAATGCATTGCATGGAACACCCCACCCCTCGGTTTTAGATTGGTCGTCCAATTGGATAAATCTATTATTACCACTCATTTTCTCGAGAAAATGAAACGATAAAGTGGGAAAATTGCAGCCGGTCCCCTCCTCCCCAATCGTTCCGGTCTTTTGTCTTTGCGTGATTGGCGGGTGTTGCTAACTCCGTTGTCAGAAACAAAAAATATTCTTGTCGTCGGTCGTCATCGTCGAGAATCACACGCCCCTTCTCGAATTTGGATTTTTCTAAAACAGAATGAATGATAATCCTGGACGTATCAATTCATCCCACTGGCATCCACCTTCCATTATAATATTTTTTTGTCCGAAGTAACATATTAAAGAAATAAATTTTAAAAATTTAAAATTTTTTTAAAAATTATTAAATAAAATATAAATTTTATTTTTTAAAAAAATAAAAACCTTGTGCAACACGATATGGACTGTAAATTGTACGGAGTTTTATGCCACGAGAACCGCATGTTTGAAAACATTTTATGCCACGTGTTTTGAACAAAATGTCTAGTGTCAATCATGTCCCAAGTGTTATGTCGTGGCCCAATGAATGTGCTCCACACCATGCCCTACTGGAGACCATGCTAACCATCGAGGATCGAGTTCTGATGTATAAAAATAGTATGTCCTCTCTCCCGCCATCAAATTGTCACGTGTTTCATTAAGATGTCTAATGTCTATACATTTTTATTCACGTGATCAATTCTCCAAAGTTCAACATCGTCGTGCAGATTATTGATTAATATTATAATCTGCCGATGTTACCACTGTTGAATGGGCTCCACGCTGGTTTCCACTTGACCAAACCAACAATGCAGTATCGTCCCTACCGCGCATAGCCTACAAATCTACATGGGTGTAGAAAACCATCCGCCATTAAATAGCCTCTTGCTTTCTTTGTTACACTTGTATTCTGATCTTTGCACTTGCAGCAATGGCTATAGCTCTCGCCAGTCTCACTCTGACCGCCACCAATGTTCTGTCTAGAAGATATCACAGCCGTCCATCACCGTCTTATAGACCCACGATCGTCGCCATGTCCAACAATAAATCGTATTGGGCTACCGTACACGAGGATATTCAGGTCCATCTGAAGCAGGCCATCGTTTTAAAAGAGCCGGTCGAAGTTTTCGAGCCCATGCGACATTTGGTCTTCGCCGCGCCGGTTAACGTGGCCCCGGCCTTGTGTATCGCGGCCTGTGAGCTCGTCGGAGGCCATCGGGACAGAGCCACGGCTGCTGCTGCCGCATTACACGTTATGCGCGCAGCCTCTTTTGCTCGTGAGAATCTTCCATTATCAGATAGGCCAAGTCTTGTACCCAAATCGGAGCCCCTGATGTATCATGCTTTTAACCCCAATATCGAGCTTCTAATCGGGGACGGAATGGTACCATTCGCGCTCGAGCTATTGGCTAACTCCGACAACCCGGACCAAGATAACTCCGGTCGTATTTTGCGGGTAATGGTCGAGATCACACGTGCTTTCGGGTCGAAAGGGATGATTGACGGACAATATAACGAAATACAGTGCAGAAATCAATCCAGTCGCGCGTACGAGAAAAAGGACGCGGGGTTATACGCTTGCGGTGCGGCGTGCGGGGCGATATTAGGAGGTGGAAGTGACGAGGAGATAGAGAGACTGAGAAGGTACGGATATTATGTGGGGATGTTACAGAGGTCGGGATCAAACGAGGAAGAAGAAGAGGTGAAAAAATCTGCGGCGAAGGAATTAGAAGGGTTCAACAAAGCAAAGGTGGAGGCCATGAATTCAACGTTTGTTTTGAGGTCCTAAGAGCTAAGACTATGGCTTTGATGCTGATGCATGAAGTCTCACAAGTGGCTGTTGTTGTTATTGTCTTTGTCTTTTACTTGGTGTATGTCCACAAGCGAATGAAGTGCAAGTTCTTACCACGACATTTCTTGTAATTGTTTCAATACTAAGCCCTGTAAAAAACTCTTTAATTCCAGTAAATTTCAAACACGGTGTGAGGTGTTAGGCATGGATGAGAATATGACAAAGACTAAAGGAAGCGAAATGAAACTTGTTTTCTTTCACACCTTCCCACTTTTTTAAGTCAATAGGAACCAGAAAGGACCTCAAAACGACAACAATGTAGTTGTCGTCAGCATTTCTCCTCTCTCTCTGTACCTCAAATTTCAATTTCATTCAAATGCATTGTCGTAATTGATGGAGAGAATGAAAACTGACATTTCATTGAGTGTAAAGAAGTGGCATTTGGCAGACAGACGATGGTACACTAGCAGGCGTGGCTTTCCTTCGGTATCTTATTCAATTCATGGCATCAACTGCAATCTACACTGCTTTCTCAATTGTAATTTTCACAGTAGTAAAGTCGTTCGTTAATGATCATTCCATCACAGTAATCATATATTCAGTTGGATATATCCTTTCATATCATCAATTTTATGTACTTTTTGTGGAAGATAGTGTATTTTACCATACTTGTGACTATTGTAATACATTAACAATGAATTCATCAGACACATACATTATATCGTAATCTGAAGTCTCAATCCTCAATCAATATGATAGAAGTGCAATTCTTCAGCAGAACAGGTAGCAATTCTTTCCAAATCATGACAGTGAGAACCCAAGAGGCAAGAGCAGAGCAAAACCATTTCGAAAATGACCATCAATAATCTCACAGAATTCGTTTGCATAAGAATGGATCTCTAATCTCATATATAAACCCTACAGATAAATTTCCAAGACTATGAAACCCATCATAAAACCTTAATTACACACGCACACATATATAAATACATGAACCTAAATAAATTATATGATTGCACAAATTGAAGATCAACCAAATTTGGACTTACAGAGTCATTACTCAAGAAATCCAGTTTTTGTCAAGACTGCATTCCTCACTTTGCTCAAATCCCTTCCTTTCAGTTTCCTTCCCACACCTTCAAATACTGAGAATGAAGATATCTGACTCCTTGCCAGTCTTTCTGCAATAAATTCATGTGGAGGAACCTTGCAATTATACACATCCTCGTCCTCATCATCGTCACAGCTATCTTCATCAAGATACTCATGCTCATGATCATCACCAGAATCAGAATCATCTTGATAATCATACTTGTGAGCTTTTTCCTTTGACTTTTTCTTACTAATTACTGACCAATCAGGGATTTTGACCGGAGCTGATTGCTGCTTGACACCTTTGCTCTCTTGGGAGTAATTACTGCTACTATCGATGTTGCTGTTGCTTGTTCTTGGGATCATTCTCGCAGCAGAAGGGAAATTTCTTTGTGCAGAAAGTGGAGCTTCAATTTGATTAATGGAGGACTGACCAACTTTGGAATAATTAGAATCTTTTCTTTCTTTGAGAACAGCCCAAACATCTGCTTCCTCAAAGTCTCCATCTCTGAATGATCTCCACACACCACTGCTCCGTCTATAGTAACCATTCCTATTCTCCATTGATGATCGATTCCTACACGTTCAAAAATTAACATCTTCTTAAATCAAGAAAAAAAATTTCAAATTGTCTTATTTGTCTTTCTCCAAAGACTGAAAAAGGAAAAAAAAACAGATGAAGAAAGATTCTGATGATTTCTCAACTGGGTTCCTTGCAGAACTCAATCATGTAAAAGGAAGATTCATAATCTTCCTAAAGTTTGCCTGAAAACAAGAATCTACCTTTGCCTTGATTGAAACAACTCTAAAGTTTACAACTTTTGCTAAGATTCTAAAGGGGAATCTATATCATGTGAAAGGAATTTAAGCCAAAACCAAACACACCCTCAAAAACTCTTAATTCCCTTGCCTGAAATCGTGTGAGAGAGAACTGCAACGATGGTGGCTAGTATTATAGACAATGGAAGAGAAGAAGACGGTGAGAGCAAGGAGACAAGAACAAACAGGACATAAGTTACTTTTGTCTTTTGAGACAATTGTCGTTTAATATACTTATGGTCCCCAGAAAATCTGATATTTGGCAGAATAAAAAAATGGGGAAAAAGAGTTAAAAGGGTAAGATTGATTTAGGAAATTCGGTAAAATTTCCCAGTAGAAATCACCAAACAAAATCCAGGATGTTCAAATGCCAAGTCAGAACTGAATCATCCTTTCCTTATCCCTGTTTCTTGATCCTCGAGGAAAATATAGTCGATCAATCCTCTGCGTGCTCTATGAATATTCCCAGGGAAGGGGAGAAGGATAAGATCAAAGCAATCTTTTTCTTTCTGGTGAAAACAGGAGAAACGTGCAAAATTTAAAAGGAAACAGTCAATGGAGATTTTGAGTTTGCTTGTTGGATACGAATTCGTTTAATTCAATATAATTTATCAACTATAAATTTAATGGGTTTCGTTTAAGACAGCTTGGGGCGGCCCTGCTCGCTCAGGCACGCACGTGCATTGCTGATTCATTGTACTTCTCATGACTCTGCAACCAAATACAATCAATGCTCTTCCTTCCTGTATTATCAAACATACGTTACCTGTCGGGGCTCTATTGATGGATAGCACCAAGTATGTATCCATAAAGCCAAAAGCATCAAATTTAATATTGTAAGATTAGTGCTGTGCTGTTCTTAAAGTTGAGTGATATTATAGGGTGATCAAATAGGAAAAGACGTAAAAGATGAAAAGGGCATTTGTTAGTCAAAAGCCAGAGACTATTGGGTGTAAAATATACAAGATAAAATAACAAAAGCATTGAGAAATAAAAAAAGGCAAGTAGCCAGTGAAGTGTAAAACAAAGGCAGAGTGATGATGTTCGACGAAATGACCCAGTGAAAGGGACATTCAGTTTTGGAAGCTCGGATTTTCCGGGCAAATGTGACCCACATGGCAGCAAATTGTAAGTTGGCAGCCGTCATTCAACGAATTTGGCCGCTAAATATTTGAAAAGTAAATCTTTTGCATTTTCGTCAGTCTATGGCTTGCATTTGCGGTTATTTTTTGTGCACGGGACATGAATACGATGAGGGCTGATTGTAGATTGAGATTGGGAGACGTAAGATTGAATGAAACTTTTATAAAAACGTTTTCCACTGATACGAAACGATCCCCACAATTATTATATCATCGAGGAAACATAATTATCGGTACACGTTAAAACGAGGGTGAAGAGATTGTCAAACTTCTAATTATCGATTTTCTTTTGTTGTGCCTTTTCCTCATTGAAGATTACTTTAAAAGAAATAAGAAAGTATCCATGAGCTGTTATCAAAGATGATAGGGTTAGATTCAATTTGTGGGGTTGGTTGTTTCCTTCCTTGGCCTTTCTTTTCAAGTGGCGGTCGGAAAGATGTTGTGCTGGCCTTCTTACTGTACGGCGGACACTGAATGATTGTGAAATGCATAATCTATATCTACATTTGCATGTTGGCCAGTTCATTCGTCAAGGAAAAGTACCCACAAACCTTTGAAAGGAGAAAGGATACTCCAAAGTGCAAACCATAGACAAGAATTCAAACGTCTTGAATTCGAAAATACAGAGACAGTGCAGTCACCGAGTTCTTGCAATCTTGCTTCTAGGCATATTCCACGAAACATTCTGTAAGCAATTCAACTTATTTACCAAAATTCGCGAGTACAAATGAGAAAAACTGGGAGGGAGTATGCGCATAGTACAGAACGCCAACAAAATTTGGCACCCACTATCAGCTAGTGCAGAATACTGATGAATGCTTGCACCAAGAAAAATGCACAGTCATGATTGTTAGGACTTTATAAAGCCAACAACAACCCAATCCCATTTGTGACTGCTGAAACCGATATAAGATCCGCAGTATTTTCAATATTGGAGGAAACTCAATTAGGAGAAGTAACTTAAGCATGGAAAGTGCCCAGCTATTTGACAGATGATGCGGTAACTACATACCAAAACAATCTGTGATAAAAGTGGAGCTACGATTTATGGTTAACAAAGAAGATGAGTTTCATAAACAGTAACGGAAACAGAAATCCCCAATGATAATTTTCTTGTATTCTGTGGTAACTGGTTATCAGTGTGGTTAATATACTATTAATTATTGTAATAAAGCTACATTTGCAGTACTCATACAAGGATGTCATGGCTAACACGAGACACGTTCAATGCTTTCTTCTAATGCGTTTGTTGTTATGTTCAGTCGCTGAATTTACGGTATGCTATGGACTTTTTAGTCATCCTAATTTCAATATCATGGCAAATGGCATTTGTTTTTATGCCCATTGCTTAAAAGTCCCCATTAAAGTAGTAACTAATTTTAACTTTGCCCTTGATTGAAATGATTCAGCCGCCAGATGCCGTAAAGAATTTTTCTTCACTCTCAGAAAACGGACAATTTGTATGCATACTCCACAAATAATTTTAGGTTTTGGTCTATTTCAATCTTTTCTCTTTATACTATTCATGATTGTATCCATCTCAGCCCCAATGAGAAGCGCGAGCTCTACCAAATTAAGCAGTTGCATTTAAGCAGAACTCATTGACAACATACCCTAGCACGAAGCTAGAGAGAGTAAGCTGATTCATACAATTAAAGAACCATACCACGTAGTTTGGGTAGTTGGAATTTTGACATAATCAGTGCATTAATTTAAGCTATATAATTGGTAGGAAGTATACACAACCATAAAATGTGAAACCGTTGGCCTAATCGTGCTAGTGTATATGAACTAGTTAGACTGAACTGTAATAAGAGTAACCATAATGCCAGAAAAACAATGGTATTTATTTATTTTCACTAAGACATTCTAGTTCATCACATGAAGTACTCAAGCCATCACTGCAATTTCTATTCCTGTGTCTGGATGATGAATTTACTAACTAGCATGTGATAAGAACTGCAGAATTCTCACTAAAACACTTGGGAGAAAGAACAATAAAGTTACAGACAGAAATGAGTCAAAATTCATTGCATTGTGTAAGTGCCTCGGCTCCAGCAACAATCTCCAATATTTCACCAGTGATTTTAGCTTGTCGTTCTCGGTTATAAGCATTTGAAAGAATTTTCTTCAATCCATCAGCATTATCTGTTGCAGTGCTCATGGCACTCATCCTTGCTGCAACCTCACTGGCAAATGACTCCTGCAATGACCTCAAAATCTGACTATTCAAATAGAGTGGCATCATAGCATCAAGAATCTGAACTGGATCTTGCTCAAACAGCATAATAGGCGATAATCCCCCTTTATTGTGCCGTGCACTATCTCTCTCAACAACCAACTTCCCTTCCTTAGTTGTCAACCTAAACAACTCGTCCTCCACAGCATCGATGCACTTTCCATTAACATCACAAACCTCTCCTTTCATTGATAAGGGTAACAATGTATGAATCACAGGATTGGATTTCACCAATGAAACAAACTTAGTATACACTAACTCCACCTTATCAACCTCTTCACTAACAAACAGTGAAAAAACATTATCAGCAATCAATTGTGCTTGTTTTACTGTATAGATACCTTCTCCTTCAATATACCTAACAACTGATACATTATTCCTACGCCTAAAATACGCATTACCCTTTTTCCCTACACTAATAACAACAGAATCAAGTCCGTTATCTTTCAATTCTGCCATCCGGGTCTCAGCCTTTTTGATCACCGCATTGTTAAAACCACCACAAAGACCTCTATCACCAGTTATAACAAGAATAGCAACTTTCTTCACAGGCCTAATATTTGTCAAAGGAACATCAATATCATCTGATTGGAGCTGCTCATTTACAACATAAAGGTACTCTATAAGCTTTTCAACAAAAGGTCTACTATTGATAACAGCTTCTTGGGCTCGCCTAACTCTAGCAGCGGCCACAAGCTTCATTGCTTCAGTAATCTTTTGAGTGTTTTTTACTGTAGTGATTCGTTCTTTAAGTTCACGAGGACCACAACGTATTGGTGCAAACGTTGAAGATTTAGAAGGGTATTTTGGAGATGAAAAAGGGTAAAAATAACGAACTGAGTTTGGGTCTAAATGAAGTGGAAGTGAGGATATGCTAGATTTTGATGATACCCATGAGGTTAGATTTGAACAAGGCATGATTTTTATGGCCTAATCTCTGAAAAATCGTTTTGTTAATGACTTCAAAGCAAGAAATGAAATGCTGGGTTTAAGAGAGCTCTTTGAGCGCTGAAGATTTTGTTACAAAAAAAAACCTCTTACCCTGATGGACAGTGGCGGGAGGATCGCCGAGCGCTGAGTGTTGACCTCCCCGAAATTTAGTATGAGGCGATCAAGCTCAAGGTTGGGTTATGTTTGGTTGCTGAGAAAATTGCTTGGAAAGTGAAAGTACTTCAGTTCGATGGATATCGACTGCAGCGACGATGGAGTCGATTTTGGTCATTTCGATAAAATCAAAGGTACTGTTTGGATGTTCGTGGAACCCTAGTCTACCTTCGGAGTAGGCTTGTCTTGCACCTGTCAAAGGAGCTGATGTCATAATTAATTCAATATCTATTACTTCTAGCACAAAATAATTTATTAAATTATTATTATTGCTTGATTTTCCACCCTTAATTGATCATTTAAATAATTTTTATACATTAATTAAATAAATAAATTAATTAAATTACTTATTGACATGTGGTATTCCAGCCTCGTATAGGATAGGCCGAACCCAACCGGAATAGGTAAACCATTCCGGTCCTTCGGCAAATCCAGCAAAACCGACAACCTCGGTTCAGCTTACAACTGCAAGCAAGCGAAAGCGTAGATTACGAAAATTTTGATTAATTTCTGTTTTTTTCCAGCTCTTGGATTGTTTTGTTAGAGGAGTACTCGAATTTGAAGAGATTAAAGAAAGAAAGAAATGTCAAAGCTGTTTGCTAGAATTGCTGGGATCTTCAGCAACCGCATACAGGTTGGTGTTGACAAAGTAGGGAACCGGTACTTCACCAGAACTGAAGAGATTGACGGCATCAGTGAGTGGGTTTCAACTTTTATTTTTATTGTCATTTTTTTTTCATTTTTAATGATTTGGATTTCTCATGTTATTTTATATTTGCAATTGCTGTTGTATTGGCACTGGATTGTTCTTGAGTTGCATTTCGATATCTGCTTTTCCGGGATTATGATTTGTTGATGATAAAATGAAAGTGTAAGAAACTAGTGTTTGCCTCTGAATTTTAAATAATATGGGAGCAGAAAATTTACATGTTTGCTCGAGCTAAATTATGTTTTGTAGTTTTAAATTAATGGAAATTATTGAAACCTAACAACCATTGAATACAGAGTGAAATGAATGTAAGGTGTAAATGTGACGGTGTGCATTTGTTTTTGACGAAAGATTGCGTGTAAAAGGGTTTGTTGTTTAATTCTGTTCTTGGTATCTTATGCTCGAGTTTTGTTGATGTACTAGTGAAGGAGAAAAGATGGGTGGTGTTCAAAGGAGATCAAGATCCAACCTCGATTCCGGGTTAGTGTGCCCACTTCTTTGACTGACTAGCTTGAGTACATTTTATTCCTGGTTATGAAGTACATTGAAATGATTTTGTTTTAGGATAAGTTGGTTTTTGCATTAAACACAATTTTAATCATGAAACAGAACATGCTTGAGGTGGCAGACAGGTCAAGCAGGCTTCAGTTTCATATGTTACTATTTGTCCATGTTTTGTTCTTATAGACAATGGTTGCTTGCCATTTTTATTGTTGTAGTTGAATGGATATGTTGGCTGAATGGGCAGAGAAAAAAAGCTCCAACACCAGAGGTAAACTAGACACAGATTTTTTATGTTTGTCAATCAACTATCCTATATATGATCCATCTAGAAGAAAAACAGTAATAGCTTTGTGATGAGTAGATTTGGTTGGTTATTCTTCAAACACATTCTTTCTCATTGGTCTAAGTTGGTTAAGAAGATCGTAGTCATGATTGCTTGTGGTTTGTTAGGCTATATTGTTAGAAATATTCTACCATTATTTGACAATATTGTTTGGATCTCTTCAGGAAATTGCTGAGCTGGAAGCAAGGCGTGAACGTGTTAAGCTCAATGTTGCTCGTATGTGTCTCTAGTCCTATCACTTGACATTTTTGTTTGAGTGTTTCTACTATTGCCAAGCTAAGCTCAATGTTGCTCGTATGTGTCTCTAGTCCTGTCACTTGACATTTTTGTTTGAGTGTTTCTACTATTGCCAAGCTAATGGTGTTAACAATCTCATAATTTGAGATGCTTTACTGACTCATAAAGCTTTCTCTATCAAAATTGGTCCTGAACCATTGACTTCCAGACAAGTGTGAAGTTATTTGAGAAATATGTTCAATACAAACTCTTTCATTTCTTTGTTTATCTTCTGCGTGTTACTACTATATTAATTCATGTCTTTCCAGATGATCTTATGTCTAACATTTGTTCATGTTAATCAAAGTTTTGGGAAGAAAGCATGGCCCATTAATCCTTCCCTGTGCTCACCAGTTCTCATACTTCTATATTTAAAATTTGGAAGTTGTTTAACTCGGTTCAGTCTCTGACGATAGTGCTTTTTCGGAATGTAGTATATGGTTAATGAAGACTTTCTCTATTTTTCCCTCTTTTATTCCTTGTCTTTGCTATTTTTCCTTCGTCATGATTTGACATCCTTGGATATTTGAAGGGTGCTGATGTGAAGTTACTGTGACAATTTCTTCAAATGATCTGCTTTATCTCTGCATTTTTATGAAGACCATGACAAACATTGTTTCTATTTTGCATAGTGCTCAAGAAAGAGGAGGAGGAAAAGAGTGCCAGAGAAGGCCACTTTCCTAAAGCCACAAGCACTAGTAAGTTGCACACTCAAATATATTCTTGTTAATCATTCTGCTGTGCAATATTTCGTGATAATGCTTAACTGTTATAGGTAAAGTTGCTGGTCCAGACTTGAAAAGTTTCATTCGGCAATTTCCAGCTTCTTCAGAAGGTGCTTTATTCTTTTGCTATTATGTTGCAACAGTCTGAGATTATGTTTTAAGGATGCCAAAATATATCATTTGATTGAAAGGAGTTCCTGAAACTTCAATGAAATGTCAGGTGGCCTATTATTTTTCTTTGCACCCCAGAAAACAAACTTGTGAATATTTAGTTCACTTATGCCTTCAATGTTCGGGTAAAGGTTTCATGTATCCAAACTTGCTAAATTGGGTTGAAGCTTAGTGGGCAACTGATACAGATCAATGGCACATTGACGGAAATAATGTTAAGCAATCCACAGTAATCTACTTGTGGCTGAGAACTTAGCCCCTATACAAACCGAAAAGATGAGTTGTATAAATCCAAAAGGTGAAAGTAAATATGAATGTTATTGAACTGGAAATTATACTCTACTTTTAAATGACCTTATTGGTCTATGGGACTCATTGGTTTTTGGCTCAAATTTCAGTCTAATGTGCAACGGCAGTAGCCAGCTAGGCACATGATTCTCATTTCTTGGTTCTTGTTTCTGCACAGCACTAAGTAATCTATTTTTTCCTGTGGTGCAATTGAAGCAATGTCTTGATGTCATTGAGCTGAACCTCCTAATTTTCGACTTCTATATACGCTTATAGTAAATTTTCTTTTGCAGTAGATTATAACTTGTCTTTGGTACTGAAAATGTCTAATCTTCTTCTGGTTGTTTCTTATAGATGACAAACTTCAAGAAGCTTCTGATGCAAAGGATGGTGAAAGGTGGGTAACCACTACAGATCCTTCTCTTCTTACCGCTGCTGTCATGTGGGTGCTTCCCTTTGGCCCACTTGACACTTTTATTTGCTGCCCAGTCTGCCAAGATCTCTCTCATATTACCTGCTCTAATTTCATGTATCATATTTGCAGGACCAGACAAACAGAGGCAGAGAAAGCAAAACCAATGCCAGAGTTAGTTTAATGACTTCATTGATTTTTCTTTTCTTTTCTCAAAACCATGAAATATGTAGAAGATTTTTATGTCATTTCTACAATTTACCATGAATTCTTGCAGTTCCCTAGTAAAACAATGTTTTAATTTTAAACCTTCTTTTCAGGTCCTCTGAACCAACGGGATCTGGTGAATCCTTCAGGCCAGGGACATGGCAACCACCAACATGATAACTGTGATACCATAATAGACTGCATTAATATCATCGCTGTGGTTACCCATGATGCTCTGGTTTCACTGACATCTTAACGGGATTCAACTTAAGTGATGAAATGCATCATTGCCTGATGAAGCTTAATTTTGCGGAGCTGTTGAGAGGCTCATTCTTAATCAAGTATACATCCCTTTCGCCTCAAAACTGCTTTTGGATATTTTTGTAGGTGGCTGTGACATCAATCCACAATCAAAGTTATGCTCAATTTTTTTCTTAAATTGTATAATCTTGGGGATAACCAGAAGGCTTAGCATACTGTGTTTTTTAACCTGGAGAGTGGATATTGCAATTTGGCTTATGATTAAAAGCATATTGCCTCTTTGGATTTCAGCTGTTGAAGATCAATGATTGACTCCAAACTGTCTCACTTCAGAGTGGCTAGTCATACTGTAATGACCTTAAAAGAATGGATATATGACCTTTTAAGACTGTTTAAAGTTCAAAAACCTAGTTCCTCTGTATTTTGGCCTTTGCCCTTTCGGCACAATTTTTTTTACGTTGATTCTTGGTACTTTGGCTGTAGAGAAGAGACAAAATAACAAGTACCCGGTCTCCGTATGCCAAGCTTCCTCGTGCTTGCGGGGTCGACTACCAGCATCATGTTTGAGAAAATGCTGCTACCCCTGGTGGCAGAAAGCTGCCACTTGGCAACATGACATGAATCTTGTGACTCCCACGCGCCTACACCTCACTCTCTCAAGAGGACTGACAAAGACATACTAATCGCCGCAACGCATCCAGATGGTGTCCATCCTGCGTTAAAAATAACCAATAATTGAAAGTCAAAGGGCAAACAGTTGTCAAGCCCGTCTCACTGATCCCCCCATCCAACGGCTCATACTAAACGCAGGCCTCACTCTAGCAGATATGTAAACCTCTCTCGACGGTGACGGAGCTCTCTTGTCTTAACTCCTCGCGTTACGGGAGCTGTCACTATTTCTGTCTCTAGCAGCTTCTCTTCATCGACTAGGGTTTTTATTTCAGTTAACTAATTTTGTTTGAAGCGATATCGTAATGCATATACTGAGTTATGCGTGTAAAACGACACCATCCGCTTACTTGTCTTCCCTGTCGTGTTTCATTTGTTAACCAGAAGTGCCGGCCTTTGAGCTTTTCTAGATAGTTTTTTGATTCTAGTGGTGTAGAGGGTGCCGGACCCACCTTTTTCTGCTGCCTTTTATTTTTTTATTTTTGTTTATTTTTTATAATTTGGGAACTGATTTGGTATGGTTCTTGTTCACAAAAGAAAACATATTAAGAACACCGACGTGGATGCATCTTTGTTTGTTTGATTACTGCACAGAGCCTTTCCTACCCTGCAACTCTTATTGTATTGACATGCAGTTTTACTTTTAGTCACCAGATACGTTGTGACTATGTTTTGCTAATGCTGTACTTCCCAAAATTGACAGCCTATGAGCATGGTTTTGCCCGATGTTGTTGGATTCAAGTTGACTGGCAAGTTGCGTAATGGTGTCACAGCTACTTACTTGGTTTTGACAGTCACACAAATGTTGAGGAAGCATGGTGTTGTTGGCAAATTTGTTGCGTATCATGGTATATAATTTCAGGATTTGCACAAAGAAAATTTTTTCAACTACTGGAAGTCTATTTCAACTGGGTACAACTCTTATTCAGTTGTGGGAAGATATGTACTCTGCTGATAGAAAATTTGCAGAATATTACAATGTCGGTGGAGGGAAACTCATAGTTTATTTTCTTCTGCCTCTGACATGATGCTCTCTAAATCTTCAAAATTTTGCCTTGTATGATATAATATCTTGCTTTTTGGTGGAGCCATGTGCATTTTGTGATAATATCTAATGTGTAAAGAAATTTCATTCTGCGAGGTCTTAGAGCTAATAATTGGAGTGCTCATTAAAAAATTTGACCCTTCTTTGTTAATTTCAATTTAGTTTTATCATTCTGTTTATTTCCTCCTCCAAGTGACCTCTAAACTTGCTGTTCAAATAATCTGTAGGATGAACTTCAAAAAACTTGGCTGTGTAAAAGTTGTAAGACCATGAGTGCAAAACTAAGGTTGAACTAGTTTCTGACTTTAGATTGTTTCTTGTGACACTACAGCTGCATAATGTTCTTGGTTATATTTTTTTTTGATATATTGATAGGAATATGCAATTAAAATCAGTTACATGCCTCTGAACTGAGACATCTGATTGTGGCATTGCTTTGCTAATCCTTTTGTTAGTAGTTTGTAATATGTTCATCACCTTTGATTCTTGGAGCACATGCTCTTGCTTGGAACTTATACTCTGGAATCAACACCAGCCCCGCATAAAATAAGGCACTTAAACAATGGGACTCAATTTTATATTCGGTTTATGATCCAGAGTTAGGATTTTTGATAAGCCTTTTTCTTCTTTTGTCAGGAAATATCTTGTTGAGGCTACCGAAGAAGCTTCAGTTGCATACAATAGAATTGTTTGTTCTGTTTCTTATATTTGAGTGTAATAAAATGCATTATGATTATTCATTCTTTGTGCATTCATTCTGGTTTAAGATTGCAAAAACTTTATATGAAATGTAGATGTAGTATTTATAGAATACATTCTTTTATGAAATGGCTATTAACCCTGTCAGCTTTGCAGAATTATCTCTTATTTTCTGTTGGGAATTGGTTGTGTAAGGAGAGGGTATGTCGATCTCTTTTACCTTTAGATGGTAAAATAAAGGGAAGTAGAAAAAAATGTTCTGCATTTGTTTTGTGATCATACTTCTGACAGTTCAAACGCTTCACAAGCAAGTACTACAATAAATATTTGTGAAGCCAATGCGGGCCAGAGATATTTTTCATGTACTCATTTTGTCTTTAGGTAGTCTATGTCGTTCTGTGTTTTCATTAACAATCTGCTATTCAACTTCTTATCAGGGCGTTGATCCTTGCTTCGATGACGTCGCAAGGCAGTATCATGACATCTTAAAGGTAACATCAGCTTGCAAACAGTATTTTTGCATTCGTTTCTTACGGAAACTCTCGTTAAATATTTCTGTACAGAAACTGGAAAATATGCCATGGAGGATCCACCAAGTCCAAAAGGACCTCAAACGCTTACCAGATCATCCAAGCACATAAAATTTTGGTTCAATTCCAATTTATTTGCTCTTGTTATGTGTTTTTGTTCATTACTGAATGAAATCATCATCCTTTTCTTCTTCCTCCTCTGTTTTATCCTCAAACCCCACTACTTGTTCTGTGCCATAGTTCCCGACAATGAAAAATAATGCAGTCTTTATGTTTATATTTCGTTTGTGCAGGAGAAGTTCTATAGATCTATTGGGGGAATAATTTCCAGTGCTTGCCACAATCTTCTGCTTCAAGTGAATGGATGCATGAACCCACTTTCGAATTAGGCCAACTCGCCTTGATGCTCCTTGCTAGATTTCAGGTACCCAATTCAGGATCAGAACCAGGATTTGATCAGACAGCTGTGTTTGTAAACAAGAATATTCTTACCGGAGGCAGCGATGACAATGGGGTTAATTCAAAAGCACTTGACTGATTGGACAAGGTATGCCAATTGGACTTGGAGTTGGATTTGATCCATGTCCTTGTCTGTTCTCTGGATTCTTCTTCTGTCAGAAACTGACACGTAACCAGAAGTGGGGACCCACCCATACACGGTTCTGTCTCTTACCATACCACCGAATTGTTCTCGACTCCAGGCTGGAAATCTGGATGACGGCGTTAGCGTGCGGCGTATTCCGCGTTTGCGTAATACTTAATAATAATAATCAGCAAAACCGCCCACAATGTCAGCGTTGGGCAAATTCCAACCATCCACCTCGCTGACTCGTCATCACTCACACTCCACGTGGCACCAATTATTTCCGAATCCTTTGTGGCAACGGATTTAAAATATATTAAAAATTAGAACTTATAATCCCAGTTGGGCAAGGGCAAGAACAAACTGACCCTCCCTTGTCTGTATAAAGGCCTCCCAGTCTCAACGTTGTTTTCCATCGATCGTGTCTCAGAAATCTCTCGATCGAGAAGTCTCCTTCCTCGTACTTACCTTGCAGGTAAGATTTCATCGTCATCTTCACAACCTCACGCATAAGTCTGCCGTCGTTTTAGTTTTAATGGTTCTGTTTTGATGATTTCTTGATGTATATTTTGATATAGCAGCAGTGTTTGTTCCTGCAAACAACTAAGCAGGCTGTTTTTGGGTGATAGTTTTTCAGGTCTTAGACGAGCAAAGTACATGGTTGACTCAGACGTACAGATTCCATCTCCTTTTGATCCATTCGCTGAGACAAAGGACTCTCTGGCTCCAGGTGCTAAAGGTTATGTGCATCTCCGCGTACAGCAGAGGAACGGAAAGAAATGCGTGACTACTGTTCAGGGTCTGAAAGAGGATTATAGTTACCAGAAGATCCTGAAAGACCTGAAGAAGGAGTTCTGCTGTAACGGGAATGTTATCAATGACAAAGAGCTTGGGAAGGTCATTCAACTCCAAGGTGATCAGCGGATGAAGGTTATGAACTTTCTTGTTAAGGCTAAGCTTGCCGAAAAGGATCATATTAAGATTCATGGCTTCTAATCAAGTGTGGCTGCGTTGCGTCGTGTGATTTACACAGCATATCTGTATTCTCTTCGTTAAGGGTGGTTTTTCTTTTTTTCCTCTCTCGTTGTTATTGTCCGATTTGACAGGATTTCTATAAAGTTTGATGTATAATGATAATAAAAATAAGGCTAATTGATGATTTTATAAGTATGAATTTCTTACTGTATTAATTTTATGCTTGATGAATTGATGGCGATCCCGCAGTGTTGTTTAGATGACAGATTTTCAGAAGGATCCTGAACTTGGCAAGTTCTCCCTATCTGATGCATCGCTGCCGTTTTTGATATTCGTTTCACACAACGTGCTGTCCACGAATGCGACTTGTCTCTTTCATTCTTCTTCTTTTCCGCGCGTACATGCGCAGGAACCAGAACCAGATTCTTAACCAACGGACAACGTTTATTCATGAAGTCTGATTTGCTTTTGATGTACTATTCTGTTGTTGCAGTTTTCGGAGAACATTATTTATAACATTGAACATGATTGGAAACATAGAACTTCCAACCCAGTCTGTTACAACATCTTTTAACATTGGATACCAAGGTAACCGGTAACATGTCGGAAGTTCCATTTGTTCACCATAAGGAATGTCTGTCAGCGACATTCTCTTCTCTATCAATCAAAACGAAAGGTATGAACGACTAGTCAGCTTACCCCACGAGAAGAACTAGTAATCATAGATCAAACTGGTAGCTGTAGGTAATGATAAACATTGTATTCTGTCAAATTTGACTTCAACATTGGTAATCCTCAAAAGTTTTCAATCAAAATAAAGAGGAAAACGTTACAAGAGATGAGAACCATTACTTGGTACTCAAAGCCTTGCACCCGGTAAAAGAAAACTACAATAAACATAAACCAAATCTAAAGGCCTCGAGTATCAATCAAACTGACAAATATCCACATTGGAGCGTATCGTAGTGTTTTCTGAAAACAAAAGGGATGGCAATAGGTTGTTTTCGGGATCTTTTTACAAGGAGCCTAGGTCTCATAGTAAGGATATTGCATATCTAAAAGAGCTTGGCTTGTGGTTGGGTTCCACTCCTCATCATCGCGCAGAATTCATCGTAGTTGATCCTTCCATCCTGTAAATACAACAGATGTAAGAACTGATGTTTAATAAGGTGCACAAAATTTGTGCCTTAGAAGGTAAAGATCAACTCACATTGTCTGTATCAACTTCAGATATTATTTCCTTGATTGTGTCGTCATCACCCATTCCATATTCTTTCATGGCCATTTCTAATTCATCAACTGTTATAAAGCTGTACAAAGCATTAGGAAAACATATCAGTAACTTTGTCCATAGATCTCTGCCAAACCCCATTCAACTTCTGCAAGCTGAGGACAACAACAAAGTTACGTGTATCCCAAAATGTCTCGTCTCAATGCATAAGGTGTATTTTAGTACGATTTACCTCATGGAATATTGTTTTGTGTATTGCATATCTCCACAAAAGAAGTTAGAACTCAGGATTTGTGCATACTACACCACATATACTCAAACAATTTCTAATTAAATGCATATTCTTCTTAATGAAATGCAGATGCACGTTAAACTCCCATGGTGGAATTCCAAATCTCAAAATTAAATTATGCAGAGAGTGCTGATGAATGATTGCTGTCAGTAATTTAAGAAGCATACAAGACCATGACAAAATATGCTTCAATTTTGTCATAGGATGTGAAAAGAATGATACGGATTCTCCTGGTTCTCTAGAAAATAGAAGCCAAAGAAACTGTTAATTCTTTTCAGACTTCTGGTTTTAGAAGTCAAAGAAATTGTTAATTCTTTAGAACCAGAAACTTACCCACTGTTATCCTTATCAAAATGTTGGAAGGCTTTGAATAGATGTTCATCTCTTTCTAGCTTGTGTCTGTGCATTGTTGCAGTGATAAATTCAATGTAGTCAATAGTCCCGTTTCCATCCACATCAGCCTGAATTGCAACCAAAGAATATCAGTTGGGTATAATACATGCAATTGATATGATCCAACTCAATTTCAGAGTTCAATTGGTACTTACAGCTTCCATGAGCTGCTGGACTTCAGCTTCAGTAAGCTTTGATCCAAGTCGAGCTAATCCCGCCTTAAGTTCATCATAGGTAATTGTACCACTCTTGTCAGTATCCATGTTTGTAAACATTTGCTTGAGTCCTTGGATCTCTTCAGATGAAAGATTTTCTGCAATGACCTATAATGGTATTCATCAACCACCCAGTTTATCAGAATGCACTCAACTTAAACAGCCTATACAACAAGAGCTAAAATAAACACTGATGAAGAGTATGTATGAAATATGAACACTATCTCACCATCTACACAGTATTATATTATTCCTTTAAAACCACAAGGAAACCATTTACAGATATCCTCAGATTTACCTTTAATGCAAGTTTCTTTAGTTTGTTCATTGCTCTGAACTGCTTCATCCTTGAAAGGACAGCACTGTCTATTGGCTTGTCCGAAGCTTCTCCACCTTCCTTAATCCATGGGTGCTCTGCATAGGCCACACAGTTTTGAAATTATTCAGAAGAAAGGCATAATGTAAATGGCACAAAGTAATCAAGGGTGTCAATTGAACATGCACCGTGCCCAACATGACAGATTAGATAATAAATGATCCCGGATTCAGTTGAAGTATAATTCCAGGAGTATTTACAAGAACAAAGACTAAATAAACATAATTCTTCACATAACCAATAAAGAGAAAAAATATTTTTCCTTGCCTTATAATGGATTAAGGAAGATACTAAAGGATGTCTCACAAAGAGCTTGCAAATAGAATGATAAACAACGTTGTTAAACTCATACCTAGAACTTGAGCAGAAGTAATTCTCTTTTTCGGGTCCTGAGTCAGCATCCGACGGACCAAGCCCTTGGCACTGCTTGATATAGTAGGCCATGGTGCAGATTCAAAGTCAATATCTCCTTGCAATATAGCATCAAATATCCCCTTTTCCGTTTCTGCAGTTCATGTCATTACTTGTTCAGCAACTATATTTGTACTTACCACATAATAGCATAAAAAACAAACAGGGCTGTCTGGGATGACTTACTGAAAGTGAAAAGAGAACTTTTAAGGTTTCAAAACAAATATTTTTACCTGCCCAGAATGGAGGTACACCACTGAGTAGTACATACAGTATAACTCCTGCACTCCAAATGTCTATTTCTTTCCCATATCTACGCTTTAATACTTCAGGGGCAACATAGTAAGCACTCCCAACTATATCCCGATATACCTTTCCTGAAAAATCTACCATGACCAATTAGATAAAGATGCTAATAGCTTTTATCAGATATGACTTTGACAAATAAGGCTCAAATACTGCAGTACATGTTACAGACAAAAGCAATCAAATTTATGCACAAACTTCAGAAACATATACTCCCTCTACAATTAAAGCCAGAAAAAATTATAAATTTTAAAAATTGATTAAAAGTCAAGTTTCTTCATCAACCAATCAATGTATACAACCATGTAGAAAGCCACCATCAATTTGCATTCCAGACTGAAGTAACATGAGGCAAAACTTTTCACAATATGACTAAGAACAATTATAGGTTTCAAGACCCTATCGACAATTATAAGTTTCAAGACAGCTAAGTTAGAATTAAATTATCAACAACTTCCATGAAAAAGACAAAAGGATCCACTGGCTAAAATGTTCAAAATAAATAAGCATACACATGAAGCCGCTGAAATTTGACACAACAATGAACATCTTATAAGTAGCATCTGCTATTTAACAATGTAAGAATGGCTTTAAGCAACAACTTTTTGAGTCTATTCAAGTTATTAATGCAAATGATCAAACGATTACCTTCCTCAATGAAAACTGACAATCCAAAATCAGTTGCCTTCAGTAGAGCATTCTCATCCTTGCTTGATAACAAGAAATTCTCAGGCTTAAGGTCCCTGTGCATCACACCCATAAAATGGCAAATATGCAAAACATTCACAATAGCCCTGCATATCGAAGCTGCAGCTCTCTCACTATAATGTCCCTTAGCAATAATCCGATCAAAGAGCTCACCACCGGCACATAATTCCATAACCACATGCACAGAATGCTTATCCTCATAAGCTCCCTTAAACTCAACTATATTAGGCTGCCCGCTCAGATGTTGCATTATCTGTATCTCTCTTTTTATATCATCCTTATCATTCTTTGACACAAGTTTTCTCTTTGAAATTGATTTGCAGGCAAACTTCCTACCAGTTGAATTCTCAGTACAAAGATAAGTTACACCAAATTGACCCCTACCCAGTTCTCTACCTACGGTATAATATAATTTAACATCCTCATAAGGTTTACCAAGAATTGTATCTGGCCAGTGAACTGGTTGTTTTGGGCTTGAAACTGGAGCAGCTGGCCTGTATGGTGCAGCCGCCACTGGTTTCTCCGGCAGCTGATGCGCTTGTAGGTGGGCTGCTGCGGGTTTAACAACAGGTTCGTGGCTTCCGTGATGGTGAACCCCGGTATTTGCTTCTGATCTGTAGCCATAACCATTATACTGTGGCTTGGAGTCACGACTTTTGGTCAAACAACCGCCCATTTCTTCCTACCGCCCAGGATTCAAGAGACTGCTGCGATGAACAAATTTAAACAAAAGACAGGACCTTTGAGGATTGGATCAACAATTCACAAATTGACTTAAAACAGAAAACCCAGACGAATAATAATATAAACAAAAAATTCTGAGGAGAAAACAAAAAAGCTGGAAAGAATGAAACCCAGATAAGTAATGAATTTGAGAGACTATGCAGGAGGTTGGAAAAAGATCCCAACTGGGCAATCAAAGAGATTTGAGGAAAAGTAGATCAAAGTTTTGGATTTAAAGATGAAGGTTCCCCGGAAAAGTCTGTCAGTTTAAAACAGATGGATAGATGAGAAAAAAGAAAACTTAGTCAAGCGTTGAAAAACGTTGTAAACTTCAGAGAAAAGAAAGCGCAAAGAATCTTCCGAAGCAAGGAGGCGACAAGAGGGGAAGTAGCTATGAATTGAAGCTGTCAAGCAGACATCTGATTTTTACCAAATTAAATATTTAATAATTACTTGCGAGTTACAATATGTAATCAGTATGGAAAAACAATTTGACATGCGTACACGTTTTTTCGCTGAAGAGGAAAACCCATCAAATCCAGAAAATACGCGTTTCAGATTTTCTGAGCCACTTGATCGTTCTGTCTTACAGTTATGCACAGGCTCCAAAGAGGGTCACAAGTAACATTTAAAAAACGACACATGGCAACATGGGTATTTGAAGGAACGTGGGAGATGGGTTCCTCTTTTATTTATTTTTTATTTTCCACTTTGAAATTAGGGTTGTGTTGGTGAGGATGAAATGAGAAAAACAAAAACAGAGCAACATTGGTTTGTTTCATATTGGAACCTCATCTTCAACTAGCACATTGGAATTACTAATGATTGTTAATGTGGGTGGTTAGGGTTTTGATTTTGATTCTGGTGGCTCACACTTCACTCTTTATACTAAGGATGTTAGACAAAAGGTTTTCTTGAGTAACTTTCGAATGCATGAATGCAATTACTGTAAAACTTTATAAACAAATGACATAAATGATGTTATTGAAGCTGGCCATGTCTGCCCTCCTAAACATTCATGCATTTGCATTATAAACTCACGAAAATCAAGTCTCCCTTCAAATAGTTTTAATGCAACTAATCGTTCTTCTGTTACTATAATAGGACTCTACTTCCCACTCACCACCACCAACCCACCACACCACACCTCAATTAAATGACATTCTAATAATGATCATCATTTCTAATTGATCAGTAGGATATAATATATTACACTTGACACCCACCAGTAGCAGAAGATTAAAAGAAATTTGCGTGCCCGAAGCATAAATTCAACAGCTTTTACAGAAGATCCTTGCAAACCTTAAAAAGAATGCCAAAGGGATTGACTTCACTTTGATCAAACAATATTTTAAAGACGTAAAAAGTCTTGGGTAAAACACAACCAATCGAACAAACCACAACAGCAAGGGCCAAATCATTTGACAGCACTACGAACAACCCGGTGACAAATGCTGGTGCCATTGATACAAATCCAATCCATGTCAAGCCAATCGCCAAAAGGACCAGAAAACTATGACCGCAGCAGTCATGGATGAAGTCATGGCCATGGTATCTGTGATAACAAATGCCCGGAAACCTACTGTTCTAACCAGGGTTGCCATGCCCTCATCCAGTCCATCACTTTTGTAACCCCCTGCAATGGTGAAAGCTGCAGTGAATGTGAATGTGGCTATCAGTGTTGCCATCACTGAGAGTGTTTGAGCCATTTCTTTGCCTTTCCCAATCCCACCTTGGTGTATATCCCCTATTCCAACGAAACGCCTCTTTTCTAGGATGTCTTCTGGATACAGAGCTTGCTTTGCATAGGCTGCTTTCAGTGCTTTCAAGGTTAAGTGCTGCAGTTCACAACTTTTATATGTTACACAAGCAAGTAGCAACTGCCAAGAACACACAAAGTTTCAATTCTAAGATTTGGAGAAACTATCTTTCAAATAAACATTTCACATACTGAAAAGAAGAATGGCCCATAATATCGGTTCATTTGAATAGTCTAGTGTTGGTTCTCTCATGTTTTGATAATCGGTAGAACTTAGACAGCAGTGAAAGTTAAAAATTTGAGCACCTTTTGGATATCCTTCTCACGATCCTTGGATGACTCAACAATTGCTAGAGCAGTATTCTCGCCCAAGTTCTTCGCCCTGATGTTCACCCTCGTATTTCTGGATAAAATATAGACCACATCACTGTGGAAGTTCATGGCAGCTAGGTGCAAAGAGTATTTCCATCCTCATCAGGCAAGCTGATCTAATCTACTATCTCAGTCAACTTTAGAATAAATAAGACGATATTAACATTTCCATATTGAGCTGCAAGATGGAGGGGACTACAACATCTATTGTCGAGAACCTCAATAGCATCTGGATAGTCATTGAGAAGCAGCTGCAAAACATTTAGTTGGTCATTCTCTGCACCCAAGTGAAGAGGTGTCTGACCCTGGTGGTCACCTTGATAAGCAAGTGAAGAATTTTTCGCTGCTAACTGTTGTGCAATTTTAACATGACCTGAGGCTGCAGCGTAATGAAGTGGATTCCTCCCATGCCAGTCTAGCATATCAATGAGTTCCCCTTTTGTTTCCAGCATGTTAACCATGATATCTAAAGATAATTGCATGAAAGGAAGGAGGGCATTCAGAATTAATCTCATAATAAACTCAAAAGCTATATTTGTCCTACTGTTGGTAAGTTGAAGAGAGATGAAATCATAGTCTCACCATAATTTTGCCTTATGACAGCACAATGGAGAAGAGTCAATTCTTCAGGTCGTCTGTGGTTAAGGGAGTCTGGAAAATTTAATGATGATGAAACATGCAATGGCATTTAAACTTGCATCAATGGAGATAGAGAGTGGAGACCGCCCGGCACTATTACTATAGAGCATCGGGGCATCATCTTTTTCTACCAACATTTTCATCACATTCTCATGATTATTCCTGACGGCATTATGCAGTGATGTGTTACCTTCATAGTCCTTCTCCCTTAGAATGCTCTCCGCCTAGCTTTCAACTATAATTGTATCCATCTAATCCATGATTGTACCAACTCTACTAACATCACCAGCCCTTGCAGCAATATGCAATGGAATTTATACTGGATAATATCTCTTGCATCAATTAACCAAAGAAATTTACACTGGATAATAGCATTAGACTTGAAATTATTTTCATAGTTTTACAGTCACCAATGTTCCAAACCGTATAATTAATGTATCCCAAAACCATTACATATGGTACAAGTTAACATCTTCATAAGGTTTATTAATCTAACGCAGCATTGAAATTTCTGTTTATTATTTATTACAATAGTACGCGGCTGCAAACTCTTTGATTACTGTTCATCAACTTCACTTTTTTTCATTGAAATTTTGCCATTGTGACATTTTGTTGACTCTAATATTTTTTTAAATGTTTGGTTTTTCATCTACTGCTAAAATTAAACAAGAGTTGTGTTAAAGCCGCATAAGAATCTCAAAAACATAGCCCAACACCTCTTATTCGTTAGCCAAGTCAAAACTTTTTAAGCATCTGACAAATCTAAACAGTCCAAGAAAGTAGCCAACCCATTAGCATCTGATCTAGTTTCAGCCATGCTAGAAACTCAGGATTTTTTGAAGTTATGACACTCCGCTGGTCATCTATTGTAACATTCATGCGTCTAGGAGCAGCTTGGTTTGCATCGATGCATTTTTCCAACCCACTTGCTTGAATGCCTAGCAAGACCTGTGACTTCCGAAATAAGTAACTGTTGTTTGTGGTCTTCATGGGAGTATTGAAGGTAAAGGTTCCACTGTTCTTAGTATTTGCGGTAATGGTGACTTTTGAGATGTGCTGCTATGGCTGTCTGACATGGTTGCTGGCTCTGATACCAAGTTGAAATGTAACTCGTGTTTTTGTATTTCATCATGAAGAACAGAATAGGAAGATGCTTTCATAAATACACCATAAGGATTGGGAAGCAAGAAAACTAAGAAAATGATCTCCCTGCACCTGTCTACTGCATGTAACAATTACAGCCTTAGGATTCAATTCTGTTACAAGGACAACTGCATCAACTGCAAAGTTGAGGTCTAAACTCTCCATAATCATCTATTTTCTGAAGATCACTCATTTCTTACTGCCCTTCTTTGAATCTATCACTCGGGGCTAGTTTCCAACAAAAAAATGTGAAGATTTAAATATTGCCCATATAATTCACAGTAACAAAAGAAAATATGCGAACTTTCACTGAAGTATGAAGAATTATATGAAATGGGACTCAATCACCACTGCTGAACTGAGGCCAGCATCTGCAATTTCAGGTGAGAAAATAAGTAACAAAACATAACAGAGCACTTGCTAACACTGCAAATAGCATGAAAATGATTATATAATAATAAGCACAAGGAACATGGATACGAAGTTAGCTCTCTTATGTCGTTTTTGTGTGAACTCGGGTCAAAAAAATTGCAGAAGAATGTTTTCGTGGGTTGGAAAGCCAATTCACATCCGCTTGTGCGGTTCTTGGGGTGTGGACCGGCTTAGACATACAAGAGCACGGTTCCCATTATGCATATGTTTACATGCCTTTATGAAAAATGCACAATCTTTTGTTTTGGGTACATGTAAAATTTTTATGTATTTTTATATTAAATTTAAAATATAAATTAAAATAACTAACGTAAAATTTAAAATAAATAATATAAAAATTAAAAAAATTAAATATATTTTATATCCATTAAATGTATTATTTTATATATTTTTTTTATATTCTTATTTTTTAAAAAGAAAAACAGAAAGAAAGCATTAAAGGTTGTAATGGGTTACTCAATCCTATCTTTCTCTCTATCCCCTTTACACCTCGAGAATTAACCAAGCCTAAACTCGAGTAATATTATTGAAGGGGAGGGGGGGTTTATGCAAGTGAAGTGAAGTTGGTTGAGAAAGTGAGAGAGATATGGATGGAAGAACAGTGATGTTGTAAAACCCATTAATGAATTCAGCATTCAAATATATTTAAAGGTATCATGCTAAGTTTCCCCGTTTTGGGAGACATGAGTGATATCTTCTATGAATGGGGCGCCCTTTCAAACTAAATTTAAACTCAACAGTATCTTGTAAGAAGGAGATATATACTTCTTGAGTTTTGTTTTTGGAAAATTATGAATGAATGAATACTAAACCTTTTAAAGTGGGAGGAATTATATCATGAGAGGAAATGCATACAATTATGGAGATTGAAGAAGGAGAACCACAAAGCATGTTGAAAATATCTGGGTTGGTGCATAGCTAACAATTAATGCCCTATTGCAATTGAAGGACCACTTGTATTTTATTTTAAGCATATGATCTCCATCTGTACAACTTAACTTGATTCTCCAGCCCACAGAAGCACTTTCTATCCCATTCCAGCACTTGGTTTTGGAGCCCCTAATTCCTCCTTTTTCTCTTGCATAATTAAGCTGAAGCTGCTGCTGCTGCACCAGCGGTCATTGGCGCTACTGGCTCTCATCTCAGCGTCTACTACCATCTACAATTAAGCTAAAACTTGGCCATTTTTTAATATGAAACAAAGGTGGTATTAGTACCAGAAAGCAGTTCCATATATATAGATTTAGACAGTAATCAAAGCATAAAATTTGATAACTTTATAGAACAGAGAAATATAAGCACATCATAATTAGATAGTGACGAGGAGTCTATAGAACAAAATATACCAACGGCCAATACTGCAAATTCCTAACATATTGTTTGCACAATAACTGGTCAAGCTCTACTTGCTCATGAATCATTTGCCAAATATTTGGCAAACCAATCAGGCCACTGAGGTATAGAGATATAACCATTCGGAATAGAAAAAAGGTATTGGTAAATATCCACAAAAATATACATTTTTATCGTATAGACAATAGAATGATTTAATTACATGATTTGTTTAACTATCGAAACTCTTTTTTAATTAAGGTTTTATTTAAAATCATAATTTTTTATTGTACTTTAAAAATAAAGATTAAAAAAATTACATTTATTAACACCAGATTTTAATAAAAATTTGCTAATTTTTCTATTAATATTTAATACTTGGTTCTTTAATTCTGCAATAACTGTAGTTTCACAAGCATCACCCTTGCATATCAAATGAAGCCCAAGCACCTTAATTTTAGAGTGTATTGCCAGAAAATTGCAGATTTTGAACCGATGTGACTGATGCTTTTACACAGTTTTGTAAATAACAATCAAAGTTTTGAAACTGGCACATAACTCTATGTTACTTGAAGGCTCACAAGGCAAGGTTAGTGTTATCTTCTAATAGAAACAATAATGGAGAGGGCACTCAAGCCACTGCCAATTTGTATTGCACATTGTTTTCTGAAAAGTCTTATGAGAATACTAAAAAGTCATGCATGTAGCTGCATTTGTGGGGTAGCTCTGAGCCTTAACTCTCATAAATGCTGGCTGCTTTCTTCGCCCTATAAATGTTGTATTTCTTGTATTGTACACGCACAATTCCTGGGAAAACTCTCTCATGGTTTTCATCTTCATTACTTCTATATATATGAATAAGCTGACTTCTTTCTTTTAAGTTGTTTAATTTCCTATGTCGGAAGGGTTGGTTTCTGGAATCATAAAGACCTCACTGATCAGGTGTAAAGAGTTTGTGTCTTTCTGGTTTTTTCCTCTCATGGGTGGATTTGGGACTTGGGTTTTGGTCAGGGTCGTGAAAAGAGCCGTTTACGCTGTATTTACCTGTACTTTTGCTTTAGGTACGTATGAATTCTAGATTCTCCATCGTTTTCTCTTTTAGTGCTGGTTTCGGGATTGAAGAGATGATAATCAGATGCCTTTGGTGTTTCAGGAGGGTCAGTAGTTGGAACAATTGCAGGAGCCATGAAAGGACAGACGACAGAAACTGGGTTCCTTCGCGGTGCTGGAATAGGCGCTGTGGCAGGCGCCATCACAGCACTTCAATTACTAGAATCAGCAGCTGACGGCGAGTCATTGTGCAAGGTAATTGACCAATAATTGCATGAACAAAACTTGCATTGTCTCTATTGTAGCAGATTAATTAGAGGAAGGCTGATGAAATTCATGATCTATTTTTTCAGATTGCACTGTTAACTAGCTTAGTAAATGGCAAGGTTTTCATGGAATGGGTAAGTCCTGCAGTACTAAAAGCCTATCAATGGCAAGTAAGTAATTTCAAAATCGATCTATCTTCTATGAATGTTTTGGTGATGATTAATGTTGGTTTCTTTCTGTCACATCTAATAAGAAACTTTTGCCTTCAGATTAGCACACTGGAAACTACATACAGGGAAATTTCTGATGTTTATGATGTGAGTGGAGTTAAAGGGTTATCCAAAGATTTCATTAAAAAGCTTCCTGAATGCAGACTCCATTCTGAAGAAACAATCCAACTGTGCAATGAATCTGGCTGTTCAATATGTTTACAGGTATGGGATACCAGAAAGATAAAAGTAAAAAAGAAAATGCTGCAGGGGTGTATTAATTGTTCTATCTTATGATGAAGATAAGTCAGAGGAAGCAACCAGTCATGGGTTTCTTTCATTTATTGCTTTAATGCTGGGTATTTCCTTTTTCAGGATTTCAAAGAAGGAGATTCTGCAAGAAAACTTCCCAATTGTGGGCACTGTTTTCATTTGGAATGCATAGATAAATGGCTACCCAGAAATGGCTCCTGCCCTGTGTGTAGAGAATTTGTGCTGTAAAGACACTGATTCATTGTAGCAATTAAACAAGTGATCTCAATTCACTAATCTAAGTTTACTTGCAGTTGGAAAAGGGACATTAATTGTGTGTGATGGTGATGACAATTAGTAGCTGCTGTTAGGGTGGGTTTAGAGCTTCAAATGTCATTGATGTTAAGATTTTGACAATGACAAATGATTCCTAAAATTATAATGACAAAGACCAATGATTATTTTGATTTTAAGCTGCAATATTTACTTAAAATAATTTTTATAAAATTTTAAAAATATAAATATATGACAATAAATTTATAGATATTTCATGGACTTCTAAAGCCTAGCTTGGGTGAAAATAAAGCCCAAATTCATTGCAATCCAAAGCCCAATCTTGGTGGATAGTAAAACCCAAACCCGAAAATATAAGAAAACAAGATAGACTGCTTCAGCTCACTGTGCCTTTGCTGATAAGACAGCTGAGGTCGTTGAATGTTCGACATGCTCGCATTGCGTGCCGTCGGCATTGGCTTCGCCTCAGTGGCTGGGTCTAAGATATGGCGATCCTCTATCATGAAACGCTTTACTTCCTCCGTCTCTAGCAATCAAGCTTTCCTTCCTATTGATCATTTTCTTTTACTTCTTCATGTAATTAAGGTTTACCCATTTGGATTCTTTGAGTAAATGTATAGTTTAAACTATTTTTTATTAAGAAAGTTGGGAAGTTTCTTATCAAGGTGAAGAGCTTATGGTGAATTTGGAAAGTTAAAATTTTTGTTACTTTGATTAGTGTCGAGAGTCGGTGAGTTGGAAATCCGGTTGAATAAGTTGACTATTGGTCTTTTTGTGATTGTTGTTATTGGAGAAAATTATGAGTTGCATGGTGATATGATTGAATTATTCAAAACTAGGCAGATGAAGTTGAAGAGGTGGGATTTGCTAACTCATTTTCATACATACTGTCTTTCAAATTGTGTTTGATGATTCATAATAGGAAGCATTATATTGTGATGTCATGGTTCTAGGTTTGAAGGAAGCCGATGCCACTAACAAGGCTCCAGCAGCGCTGGGGCCATATTCTCAGGCCGTCAAATCCAATAACCTCCCTTTTTTTGTCTCCGGAGTTTTTGGTCTTGTTCCAGAGGCTTGTGACATTTACCATTGAGGATTTACTTAAGATTTGTTTCAAGTTTAAGTTTCACTTTTGAATGGCCCTTGGTTTCTCTAACATGATATAACCTTCTAACAAATAATTAAATGTGCATGCGTATATTGGCTATGCAACGTTTGTAGATATCTTTTTTAATCCAAGTGTAACTCTTAACTATTGTATGTTTTTGGTACTCCATTCCAGACGGGGAAATTCATCTCGGAAAGCACAGAGGAGCAACAGAGCAGGTAAACTAGTATGGAAATGGTTTTCACTCAATTATTTTCCTTTTAAGAACTAAAAGACCTTTGAACTATATTTATTAGTAAACCCCACCTCTTTGACGTTTCACTTGGTTGTTCCCTGATGGTGCAGCTTGGGAATGTGCCGACGATGGCTTGTTTAGAGTATAGGTGTCGGGAACAAAATCTGCGAACTGGAAAGCTTCAAAGCGGATAATATCTTAACTAGTATCATTGAAGAAAATTTACGGGATTGAGATTATTGCCGCCCTTCCCAATGCCTGATTTTTGCAAAATTCTTCCGGGCAGTCAAGAAACTGGAAGATAGCAGCAGCCAGGGCAGAATTTCCGAGACATTTTCTCATTTCCCTCAAGGTTACACGCAGAACTGTTGACACTGTTAAAAACAGCTCTTATTTTACCAGCTAATGTTAAACCATAATCTAGTTGACGGGTATTTAGGCCCATTTGATGATTTGATTATCTGGAATTGAATCATAGCGCCTTACTTGTAAATCCTGCCATTAATCAAGTGAACTGCATTAGCGTGAAGCTTCCTCTTCCAAGGGGACTTCAGTTTACCGATAATGCATGGAGTTGGGTTCTCTCTTCCACTTTTTATCTTCAATTTAGGCTGCTGGGTGTTGAATGGTTTACCATTTTCACATGGTGAATTTCTAAAGGAGATTGAACAATGTTAAGACCGTAAACTCTTAACTATAAGTAACAGGTTATGTATTAAAAGGAATTATTTTTCTTAAAAAAAATTATTTTAAATTATCCCCTCTCTCTCTCTCTCTCTCTCTCTCTCTCTCTCTATATATATATATATATATATATATATATACACACACAAACACACACATATGGGTTGATGAATTATTAAATTATTTAGTGATGGGGACCACTTCGTGCAAAAAGATTCCGTGTGTGGGGCTGTGCTTATGCGGTAAACTGGAACTTATAAACGCACGCACACACACACATATATATATAGGGATACAGTATTCTCGTGTCTTCAATACAATAACTTGCTCGGATTCTCTTAACAAGAAGCGCACGAGTAAGATTTCCCAGAAAATCTTCTGAACTCAATACAAGTACTTAATAATCTTTATATTGTAGACAATATACATGTTTGTTGATTTGTGGGTCCTCTGATTCTTTATTCTTATCTTGTTCGTTTCTTTTGTGTAAAGTTACGTTCCTGGTATTATTCCAGATCTAGAAGTCTCTTTTCACTGTTTCGTTTCAATATATATGCTTCTTGACATCCTTGAATTCTCTTTTTGATTGTTCTTGCTTGCTTTCTGGTCGATTTTTGAAGGTGGGTTGGTCGATATTCTTGTTCTAGATGTAATTTTTTTTTCTTTTTTATGTTAATAGATGATTTGTGTATGTGGGTGTGCAATGCGTATTATGGTGTCATATTATAGTTTCTTGGCAGATTTTAATTCCGAACAGTTTTTCTGTGGAATTTTTATCTTCTTTTATTTGAATTTGATTATGTTTATGTAGTTTTATGTGCTGATTCTGTTCATGTGAATTTACCATTTTTCTATGTTTCCTTTGTTTTCCATATCTTTTGTTGGGAAATTTGAGACCTTTTATTCATTTATTTATCTTCCATCATCTTCAATAGAACAGTAAGTGTAGATAATATCGGGTTTTAGGTATGATTAATTTTTCATACAATCAAACGAGTCTCTTTTGTAATCATTTTTCAGGTTGTTTGCTCAGCCTATGCTTTTTGATTAAAATTTTAAAGTAGTTGATGTATTTGTGTATTTCTAATTGTTTTGCAGGTACAATATTACTGTATAATATGGAGGGTATTATAGTCAGGAGAGTCATTCCTTCCGACAACAGTTGCCTATTTAATGCTGTTGGGTATAGTCTAAAAAATACCGTTGTTATTATGTCCAACAAAGTGAGGATGGCACTATGTTTGATTGTTCTTTTTCTTTCTTCATTTGCAGGTATGTTATGGAACATGACAAAAACAAAGCTCCTGAATTGAGACAGGTTCTTATCGATAACATTTTATTTTTGCTGCGAAACATCAGACTTTAAGATTTCAACCTGATCTGATTTCCTTGTATGTTAATGTAACTGGAATATTTGTTTTGTAAATGTAAAGACAGTTTTGAGGATTGCTTGGACAATGAATTGCTGTTAAATCTGAACATTCATATTTTGATATGTTGCAGAATCTGTTATTTATAATAAATCTGGTTATGATGTATGCATGAGTTATGCAGCATGTGATACAGAAACCATTGCAGTATTACCTGTTCATCATGCTGCCAGTGAAAATATTAGATGCATAGAAATTAATAACACGTGCTGGATATTTAAACAAACTGCATCTAAATGTCAGTCTCTTGTTTTACTTATTAATTTGAGAATATGTACTACAGAAATAATTGGGTAGACCTATGAATGAGCATCAGACTGAAGTTGAGAGTCCAAAAGGAGAAGAAGGAAGCTAGAAGAGATACTTCGTGCTTCCAGACAAAGAAACTTGATCACTGAAAATTTAATTGGAAAATTAAGCCCTAGATAGTGTTCTTGAATCGTTTTTCAAGCATCTGACCAATTTGGGTTGAATAAGTAATTAATATCAAGGCATTTGGAAACATGCATATGAAGGAAAAACATAATGAGCTGGTGCAAATTTTTTCTGGTAGATTCAAACATTAAGTTGTGGTATATTTGGTAACCAATTATGTTTTTATCCATTGCAAGTTTCTTTTAAAGTACATCTATTAGGATTTTCAAGTCATGACAGCATAGAATCCTAAGGTGGACTTTATTAATTTTCTATGTGATTGTGTGCGATCCTTTCCTTTATATGAGAAGATCCTTTTTAGTTGGGGAATATACAGTAAATTGTGTGAACTCTTTTCTTGCATTTGGACGTTCTCAATGACACTCGGTAGTAATTTCATCGGTTATAGAAATGGGATGGAATTCTCAGGTCTATATTTGAATATTTTACTGTTTGTTTGTGATCTCTTATCCAGAGATGAATCCATATGAGATGCTCTAGAACAAGTGTTAAAGTGATATAGGATGCTTGAAAGTGATATAGGATGCTTGTCTACTCTAACCCCCTACTCCCACTTTTTTGAACTCAACATTTTTTTTTGTACTGAATGCTTATTGATTCTCCTTCACTACAGTCAGCCCTTCCACTAGATAAGATACCCTGAATTCATTTTCATTTATCTTTGTTTTTCTGGTCTTTTATCTCTGTACCTTCTCATAACTGCATTGCATCGGTGGGAGTTTTACATTCTGGAAATGGACTTTAGAAACCATGTAAGATTTTAATTTGGATGTTATTAATTACTGGGTTTGTTTCGAAAGTGAGCTTCTTCCAAATGATAATCTGAAAGGAAATAAGTTGTGAAGATAGTCACTGAAATATGCAGATGTTATTATAGCGGGAGACTTTCACGTTCGTGTTCTTTTAGTGGCTGGCATCTGATTCTGCAGCGATATTTTTTAAGGGAACCTATCTGGAAATGCTAGTGGGCTTAGACATATAATGACATCATTGTGATGACACTGATATGTGTCTGGAGTCATAGGCTATGTGCTATCATTTTGACATTTTGAAAATCAAAGTCTAGAACCTGAGATTCTGTTGTAATCCTGGTAAAGATGTCACCTTTTTGTGGGATGAAAAGTGCAATATTTTTGGCCTCAGCTTAACATGGCGGAATTCATGGTTTTTGTATATGGAAATAGATGTGTCGTGCATCTATCTCATATATGAATATAAGTATTATATTCTAGTTTGCTTTTATGGAAGTTTTTAAATGCGTACATAAAGAATTCCATTTGAAGTTATAGATCAGATTGTTATAATTGCAAGGCATGAGACTGATGACCCAATATTTTCATTGGCAACTATTATGTCTCAAGAGATTCATCCTTCCATTTATGGTCTAAGATTGCATTAATGGCATAATGTGGCAACTATTATGACCCACTTCCTTTGCTATTTTATGTTCTGAACAATGTGATCAATGATGTTTTGAAGGTTATAGCTGCAACAGTGGCGAGTGATCCAGTAAAATATTCCGAGGCATTTCTTGGAAAGCCAAATCAAGAGTATTGTTCTTGGATTCAGGACTCAGAGAAGTGGGGTGGTATGTTGAATTTCTTTTCTCCTTTGTTAGGTCATTCTTTGATGTAAGCTAGACAGTATGACATTAGGGAATCATCTTACAACTGCTGGCTTTCCTTGTGTAGCAGTATACATGACCAGCATCTAGCTCTGGCATAGATGTTCCTCTTGGCCCCCTGCATATATATATTGTGTCACAATCAGCCACAACCGTGATGTTTTTTAGGTTGTTCAGTTAATAATTGTGCTGACTCTCTCACTTCATATTCTGATTTCAAGGTGCCATTGAGCTTTCAATATTAGCAAATTACTATGGACGTGAAATTGCAGCATATGATATTCAGACCACAAGATGTGATTTGTATGGTCAGGTTAGCAATAGTCTTGCGTACTTTGTGCATCAGGTTCTAGATTTTTCAAAATTACTAAATATTTATTTTTCTTCTTTTTTCTGGTGTGTTCATTGACAGGAAACGAAGTATTCTGAAAGAGTTATGCTCATTTATGACGGGCTTCATTATGATGCTTTAGCTGTATGATGTCTTATAATCAATTTCTTATAGTTATCTTTATCTTATTTATTGGTTGTGAATCAGAGAAAATTTCAAAATCCTATAACCCAAACTTGCACATATGTGAAGTTTCAAAACTTGCTCTTATGAAGATGATACCTAAAATCATCTACTTTAATATGGCTCCCTGTAGCTATAGTTAATGTTCCCTTCCATATTTCAATATAGAGAAGAAAAATAGGAAAAGGAGAATGCAACCTTGAGTGGAGCTGACTAATCTTTTATATTGGTTCCTGCTTTCGTCATCTTTTTTTTTACTCTGTTTGTGCTTCTGCTAATTGCTGTGCTGTCTTAAGTTTATAATTAACTGATGGGTATATTTGTATGGTGTATCTGCAGATGTCTCCATTTGAGGGAGCTCCAGAGGAGTTTGATCAGACTATATTTCCTGTATGGAAGGACATGACCATTGGGCCAGCTGAAGAGCTTGCTCTGAGACTTGTTAAAGAGCAACAAAGGTATCAAAAATTTGAAAGAGATTTCATTGCATGTGACAATTCGTTAAATTTGTAAAATTTTCATGTTCGGACAAGAAAGATGACCATGTTTTAAGATACAAAGTGTTTAATTTCCTGCTTTTCAGAGGATGGAAATTAGGTTTCTTAGATGATTGAGTACGTGCTTCTTCATTTTGCTGTCTAATGCACCAATTTTGTGGTTTAGATTCATATAGTTATTCTATTTGTTACGCATTGAGGGGTTTTGCTCTGCATGGTTACAAACATGTCTAGGTATTGATTGCAAAAAATGTTATGGAAGTATATGAAATTAGAATAAAGTTTCTTGAAAGATCTAAGTTAATCTAGATACCGGAGCAATCTCCCTTTAAATTCTCAAGATATTTTACTTGTTATGGATTTTTAGGGAACTTATTCAACTTTTTACTTTTTTGTTCCATCATGGGTGGTGTTCTTTCATTATTCAATGGAATATTATTGTTAACTAATAATGCACAATAATGTTCCAATTTTCTTGATTTTCCTTAGTAAAAGGAACTATACGGACACTGCCAACTTCACTTTGCGCTGCGGAGTATGCCAAATTGGAGTGGTTGGCCAGAAGGTGATTTCTGTTTGTGAAAATTCTGAATTCCAAATGAAAGATAAGAAATCCATAATAGCTTTATGCCAGTCAAGTTCTTACTCGGTATGATTTCAAAAATTCTTTTATACTCTAAACTGAAAAGAGTTTGGTGTGAATTTTCAGGAGGCTGTGGAGCATGCTCAAGCGACTGGCCATGTCAATTTTCAGGAATATAAATGATGGCAACGTGTAAGAAAACAAATGAAAACTAGACCAATTTTATTTCAGTGAGATCTCTTGTAAAAAGAGAGCTGAGTTCATTAATGCGTTGAAGAACCAATAAAATAGTTACCAATTACCTTCAGAACTGTTGTAATAGAATGTTGTGCTGTAAAAATGAAAAGACTCATTACTATGATATTCTGGATTTTGTTATACAATCACACATTCATTTCCTTTTAGGTGTAAGATGAACTAATTGTTTCTCTTTCCCTGTTATTATGGATTGGAATACTTCATTTCGTGATCAAAACACATGGAACCGTCTTGAAATACGTTCGAAAGTCTAGCGACATTTTCTTACAAACTAAACAGATTTGTCCCCCAGAAGATCCAAGAAATGACTGCCCACCACAAATCCAAGTGCCATGCTTACGTAAAACCAGTCCACCTGATCTTCAACTTCAGCTCCGTTTTCCACTTCAGGTTCCGGAACATTCTCACTCTCGATACAGCTTTCAAGAAGCGGAGGTCCGCAAAGACCGTTGCCAATGAAACAGGATGCATCCAAGCTTTGGATTTGAGTGCTCAAAGGAACTTTCCCACTCAAGTTATTGTTTGACAGGTTCAAGTGGTTCAAAAATGTCAAGCTTGTACTACTAACAGGGATTTCGCCAGAAAGTTGGTTTTGGGAGAAATCTAATGATTTCATGGCACCAATATTTTCGGGAATTCTTCCGGTAAAAGACTTGTGCGACAAATTCAATGATTGCAACGCTTCAAGATTTGTCACTTCCACAGGAATATGTCCCAAGAAGTAATTCATCGAAAGATCCATACTTCGAACCAAATGAAGGATGTCATCATATTTAACCATCCTCCCTTTCGTCACAACAGAAGCATCCTCAACAATTCCATACATATAGGATATTTTATTCCCGACAGAAGCATCCACTGTTGTCATGGCACTGAAATTCTTGAGACATGTTGGTATGGTTCCAGAAAGATTGTTATCGGCCAGATCTAAAATTTGTAGAGAAGTTAGATGGCAAAGTTCGACGGGTAGCAGACCGTGAAACTTATTTGAACGGAAGAAGGTTTCTCCAATCCATGATGGAATATTTCCGGAAAACTTGTTCTCACCAATGTCAAATGATCGTAACTTGGTGCAATTTTTAAGTGACCCAGGCATTGCTCCGGACAGTCGGTTGTTGCGCAGGTTTAAAGATTGAAGAGAGCTTAAACTTCCCATTGAGATTGGAAAGCTACCAATAAATTTGTTGTGACTTAAATTCAAGCCAAACAAGTGAGGCCAATTCAGATTCCAACAATCAGGTACATAAAGAATTTTCTGCGAGTTTGAGAAATTTCATGCTCTTGGACATATTCTTCTGACAACATATGAAACGGAAAATGGATCCTGACAAAGCATTATTTGAAAGATCAAGAAAACTTATGTCCAAGGATAAAGGAGGCAGTGGACCTGATAAATTATTCGAACTCAAGCTTAGAAAGGAAATGTGACGATTTCCAGTTAAATTTGGAATCTCACCATGGATGTGGTTGTGAGAGGGAGACAAATAATCATACTGCAAAATAGTTTTCCAAAAGCAGTCAGAAGTAGCATCTGCAAGTCCTGTGTTAGATAAATCCAAAAAACCTAAATGCTTTTGCGAATGAAGCCATGATGGAAATTTAGGCCCTAAATGACATGAACTCAAAAACAAAGTTTCTAGTTGAAAAGGAGGAACCCAATTAGAATTGACTCTCAAGATTAGTGAGTTTCCGGACACAGAAAATTCAATCAGTTTTGTTAGCTTGCCAAGGTGAATTTGAGAAAGAGATCCATTCAATTTGTTGTTGGGAAAATCTAGATGTTCTAAGGATGAAAGTTTTCCAAAAGACAACGGAATAGAGCCTTCCAATTTGTTAAAGGAAAGGTCTAAATCTCTCAGAAATAAAAGATCACCCATAACCGGTGGAAGTGGACCGGAAATATTGTTGTAACTTAGATCAAGACTCTATAGATTTTTAAACTGGCCAAGTTGATTTGTTAAACGACCAGATAACTGACTAAAACTCAAAGCCAGTGACTCCAACTCAAATGCAACACATGTAGAGAAAATATCTAAGACTTAGGATAACTCTTGACTAAAGTTGATGCCTGATAAACCGATTGACCTCAAGTTGCAAAGTCTTTCAAATGATCTCGGTATTTTCCCTTCAAGTTCAGCATTGAAAGAGAGAGAGAGTGTGTTCTGACACAAGTCAAGTTTCCTAGACCACTCGAAATGGTACCTTGCAAACTATTACCTCCAAGATAAAGGTACTCAAGTTTATTAAATCTGGAAAACCAGTCTGGGATAGTGGAATCGAATTGGTTGAAAGATAGATCAAGACATCTAAGTGATATCAAGTTTCCAAGTTCATTAGGGATTGGACCTTGAAAATAAGCAGCCCTTAGATTGAGAAACACTAAATGACAGAGACCGAAAACCCATCCAGGTATCGAAGAATCATCAAATTTGTTAAAGGAAAGATCAAGGGTTTCAAGAAACGGAAAGTTTGTAGTGGATAGAGGAGGAAAGTGGAGTAGTTGGCATCCCGACAATCTTAATACTTTCAGAGAAGGGAGTAAATTTGCTGTCAGTAACCAATCAGTGGCTTTTCTGAGATTCACAAAACTAAGATCCAGGTTTTGCAAGGAAGAAATACCGGATAGCCACGAAAATTTCTCAACATATAAATCATTAGAACTGAGTTCAAGATATTGCAGATTTGATAGATTTCCAATTTGGTGAGGAACCGTACCAGCAAATTCGGCGCCGGAGAGATTAAGGTATCTTAGTTTTTCCATGAAACCAAGATACCTAGGGATCTGAATTCCTCGGAAATCAGTACCGCTCAAGTCCAAGTGAATCAAATGCTTCAAATCCATCAAAGAAGGATTTAACTTACCGGCCAGCTGTGAATTCAAAAAAACTTCGTACTCAGATTGCGACTCAAGAAAGTAACAATGGTTGAAAGGGTTACCAAGGCGCAGCTCAACAACGTGGCCTGTCAAGTTGTCTCAGAAAACACCAGCCCATTTACAGCAATCTCTGTCACCAATCCAAGATGCAGCAAGCCTATTTGAAGGATCGTCGAGATCTTTCTTGAACTCTTAAAGCGATCTTCTCTCACTTTCAATGCATCCCACGTAAGAGAAAGGGCTTCCGTTGCAGAAACTAGAGTTGATGGTAGGTAAGGCTAATAACTCAAGGGAAAGAAGGGCAACAACAAAATCTCTCACAGTCGGTTTCATTGTTGTAAATAGAAATTTATCAAATAGATTACTATCATATACATGTATATGCTTAAATGTGTCTCTTACGCGTGGTTCATGTTGATATTTGAATTCATGTGTGGCAAGCATGATTCTTTCCCACGTCTCAAGTGGTAGAGAAGTTTTTTTATTTTTCTTCGCTAGTGTCTGTTTGAAAATCGAGTAACATATTATTACAATGCTGCCAAACCTGTCGGCATGGTCGATCCAAGAAACTGTAGCTTCATCTTCTGCTGGCTAGGACCTCATGTTTTCTGCGTACAGTGAATTTCCTTGATGCTTTGCTTCAAGTTTCAAAAACCCCATTGCTGTAAACGCTCTCCCCATGTGAACTACCGAGTATCATTCATTTTGTGCGGAAAGCTTTGATATTTCTGACTTCTTCTCCTCATGTTCACATTTTTCATTTTTAAAAGAAAGTCATCGAATGAAAACTAAAGAAGGTATGCATAAATGTGTTACACTCTCGTCCATTCATTTCATCCCCTCATTGTTTTCCTTCTTTCTATTAAAGTACTCTTAGTTCTCTCCCTCTCCCTCCCCGCCTGGTCTCACCGATAGTTAGGTATAGTTTCTCTTTTATTTATTTGTTTTCTCTTGATATGTCATTTGGTTATATTCTTTATCTAAAATGGAGAGACGAGGACAAGTAAAAATGAACTGAGATCGCGAGATGCATGAAGGAAAGGTTTTTTTCTATTAAAATTGGAAGATATTATTTTCTGTGAAACTTTTCAATATTCGACCAGTAAACAAGTGTTTCATTTTCATTTCAGGGGAAGTAGTAACTGACAATATTTGTATCTCCATCTTCGGGTGACAAGTAAAGGTCCGACTACAAACAAAAAAACCCACCGCAAGTCCCAGTGCCATGCTTACGTAGAACCAAGCCACTCTGTCCTCATCTTCATCTCCGATTTCCTCTTCAGGTTCTGGAACGTTCTCATTCGCAGTACAGTTTTTAAGGAGCGGAGATCCGCAAAGATAGTTGCCAATGAAACAGGATGCATCCAAGATTTGGAGTTGAGTGCTCAAAGGAATTTTCCCACTCCAAGTTATTGTTTGTCAAGTTTAAATAGTTCAAAAATGTCAGGCATGAAAAACTGAGGCATTTCACCTGAAAGATGGTTTGCAGAGAAATCCAGGGATTCTAATGACTTCATGTCACAGATATTTTCGGGGAATTCTACCGGTAAAACAATTGTACAACAAATTGAATGACTGCAACGCTTCAAGATTTGTTTCTTCCACGGGAATATGTCCCGATAAATAATTCATCGAAATATCAATACTTCGAACCAAATTAAGAATATAGTCATATTTAGCCATCCTCCCTTTCGTCCCAATGGAAGCATCCTCAACAATTCCACGCAAATAGTTTATTCCGTTCTCGTCAGGACTATCCACTGTTGCCATGGCGCTGAAATTCTTGATACAACTTGGTATAGTTCCAGATAGATTGTTATATAGAAGTTAGATGGCAAAGTTTAATGGGTAATCGGCCGTGAAACTTATTGAATGAAAGTTGAGGACCACAATTTTCGAAAAGGTTTTCCAATCCATGTTGGAATATTCCCGACAAACTTAGTTCTCACCAATGTCAAATGATCCGTAACCCTGTGCAATTTCTAAGTGACTTAGGTATTGCACCCGACAGTCGGTTATTGCGAACGTTCAATTCAATGATTGAAAACTTCCCATTCAGATTGGAGGGTTACCAGTAAATTTATTGTGACTTAAATTCAAGCCAAACAAGTGAGGCCAATTCAGATTCCAACAATCAGGGATTTCTCCAGATAAAGAATTTTCTGCAAGTTTGAGAAATCCCATTCTCTTTGGCATGTTCTTTCCACAACGTGTAGAACGGAAAATGGATCCTGATAAAGCATTGTTTGAAAGATTAAGAAAACTTATGTCCATGCATAGAGAAGGCAATGGACCTGATAAATTGTTCCAACTCAAGCTTAGAAAAGACATTTAACGATTCCCAGTTAGATTCGGAATCTCGCCATAGATTTGGTTGTGAGAGAGAGACAAATAACCATACTGGGAAATAGATTTCCAAAATTAATCAGGAATAGCGTCTGCTATGCTTGTGTTGGATATATCCAAAGAAGACAAATGTTTTCGTGAATGAACCCATGACGGAAATTTAGGACCCAAATGACAGGAACTCAGTTTCAAAGTTTTTAGTTGAAAAGGAGGAATCCAATCGGAATTGACTCTAAAAATTAGTGAGTTTCCACGCAAAGAAAACAGAGTCAGTTTTGTCAGGTTGAAACAGTGAATTTGAGAAAGATTTCCATTCAATTGGTTATCGGACAAATCTACATATACGAAGGATGAAAGTTGTCCGAAAGACAATGGAATAGATCCTTCCAATTTGTTAAAGGAAAGGTCTAATTTTCTTAAAAGAGAAAGATCTCCCATAACTGGTGGAAGTGGACAGGAAATATTGCTCTCTCTTAGATCAAGATTGTACAGATTTCTAAACTGGCCAAGTTGATCTGTTAAACGACCAGATGACTGACTAAAAATCAAATCCATTGATTCTAACTCAAATGCAATACGTGGAGAAAATATCTAAGACTTGGGATATCTCTTGACCCAAATTGATGCCTGACAAAGAGATTGACCTAAAATTGCAAAATCTTTCAAATGATGTTGGAATTGCCCATTCAAGTCCATCGTTTAAAGAGAGATCGAGAGTTCTGGTGCAAGTCAAGTTTCCACTTGAAATTGTACTTTAGCAAGCTATTTCTTTGAAGAAAAGGAACTCAAGACTACTCAACCTGGAAAACCTGTCAGGTATTGTAGAATTGAATTTGTTGTCACATAAATTAAGATTTCTAAGTGATGTCAAGTTTCCAATTCCATTAGGGATTGGACCTGAATATTATTATTGCTTAGATCGAGAAATACTAGACGACTAAGACCAAAAATCCAATCAGGAATCAAAGAGTTATCAAATAGTTGTGGGAAAGATCAACGGTGAAAAGAGACGAAAAATTGGCAGAATATATTGGGAAAGTGATGGATTTGGCAATGGAACAACTGTTAACACTTTTAAAGAAGGGAGTAAGTTTATTGCTGCCAGAAACTTATCAGAGGCTTCACCGAGACTCACCCAACTGAGATCCAGGTTTTGCAAAGAAAACATACCAGACAGCCATGACAATTTCTCAACATATAAATCATTATAACTGAGGTCAAGATATTGCAGATTTGAGAGGTTTCCAAGTTGCTGAGGAACCATATCCGCAAATCCAGCATCAGAGAGGTTAAGGTATCTTAGTTTCTCCATAAAACCAAGATGCTTTGTAATCTGAATTCCACAAAATTGATTACCACTTAAGTCCAAGTGAATAAAATTCTTCAGATCCCGCAAAGAAGGATTTAACTTATCGGCCAACTTTGAATTCACACAAGATTCAGATTGTGACGGAAAATCGCAGGTTTAGCCCAAGAACATAGCCTGTGAAATTGTTACCAGGCTATGGTACTACAATCACCATTACCAATCGAAGAATTAAGCCGGTTTGAAGGATGAACGAGATCTTAAACTGTTGATGGTTGATATGGCAAGTTATTCAAGCAGAAGAAATGCAAGAACAACTCTACTCATATTTACTCTCATTGCAAGCCCTCCACATCCGAAACAAATTATGAAAACTGGGAAATGTCCAATAGTATACTTTGCGCATAGCACGCTCATTACTTGTAGCACTATCTCATGCCGCTGCGGCCGGCCACACACAAAGTTTGAAAACTATGGCC
>BNST01000001.1:0-102765 GCA_019650275.1 Xylocarpus granatum | reverse complement strand
GTATTCGATTGACAGCCCTAGTGAGCAGTTATTTGCCCATATTGCGACACTTATAAAGGCAGCATCAGGCAAAATCGTCCCAAGGTTGGGTGTAACAGTATTGTTGTAACTTTTTATCTGATACACAGCATGTCTCTTTCTTCCCTCTGAAATGAATTTGAGTTTTTATGCATGTTAGCAACTAGAATCCATAAAGTGAGGAGACATAAACCATGTTCAAAGACGTGTGTGCCTATGATATTTGGTTGAGTGGTGCCAGCGGTGAGTGACATACAGTATTCTGTTTTGTTTTGTTGTCCAATAGATGACGGCATTGTGGACCAATTCTCGCCAAGAGATGTGGACGAGAGATATTAGCTTGGCTAATTTATATAATGTTGCCTTTTTTGAGACCACAACCTTTGCCTCTCATGCATGCCATTAGAACAAGACACTTTACCTTCCAATTCAACTTACACCCTTCCTCGTTAGTATCCATCCATCTATCCCACTCCCATTTTCTAGATAGGCCCGGCATTGATACATTGAATTCAACATCATTAATTTTCTTGGAGAAAATGAAGCTGGGTTTCTACTGATAAAAGATACTTCATTCCATTGTGTTGGTTTTAACTTAAGAGGTATAGCAAAATCCTTTAGACGAACCCTCAAGAACGAAGCTTATTCCTGCAAGTTATGTCCTTTCTAATAATCATTCATCAAGCATCTTTACCTTTCAACTTCATGATTTTAGATCTAACTCCGAGGTTATGTAAGAACCCCGAATTAATAAAAAAAATTATTATATTATTATTAAAAAATTATATTTTTTTTATTATTAATAAAAAACCAAGAAGTTGGTTACGTGCTTAGCGAACGGTAGTTAGCTTAGCACGTGAGATTGGGTTAAGTTTGAAAAGTCAATTATTTACCGAAAGAAGAAAAAGGGTGAAGGTGGGTGGCCCACACCTAAAAAACAGAGACATTTGGTATCTTTCCATTCCTATGAGTTAGGGCTGACGTAACCCCAAGAAATTTCACGAACAGGTCACATCACTTCCCTCCCCTTGACTCCTTTGCCTGCCAACCATCTCGTATTTCTGTCGTGGATTACACGCTCCACTCGTTTTATTTTAAATATATATGTTGTCACTTTCATGACATGGAACACCTGATGTGTTCTTGCCATCCGAAAAAAAATTCTTTGCTGTGATTGGCCCTTTCATATGCAACCAGCATTAACAACGTGGTAAAATATAACACATAATTAATATTTAAAATAATTAATTAAAATTTATACTAAATAAATATAAAAAAATTATAATTAAAATATATATAAAAAAATTATAATAATTTAATTTTTAATTTTTATATAAATTTTTAAAATAAAAAAATAATTATATTTTTCATGAATTATTATCAATTAATTAATTTTAAAGAATAAATATAATTTTAATTTATTTATTTTTATATAATTATAATTTAAATTTTATAATAAAAATTTTAAAAGTCGGGATATAAAATATTTAAATATTAATTAAAAATTAATATAATAACTAAACATAATAAATGGATTTTACAATTTATCTATTGTAGCAAATCCCTTGACGGTGAAAGAATGTGAAATGGTTTGGTTGTTGGTTGAAAGATGAATAATAATGAAGGTCACTGACAAATTGGATATGATAGAAGAATTCCTACCACATGTGACGACTGCAAGTTGTGGATACGTTATCCAAGCCAATCCCATTTATGTCCAATCAATCTACACCAAGTAAGCATAAAATGACACCCAAAGAACAAGCCAATCCTCCCCAACACACACGCACGCACGGTGTCCATCCCCAACAAGTTCTAATTTACAGGACCACCTTCGCTTTCCATCGTTATTGATCTTAACAGTTGGTGGCTAGCTAAGCTGCCTGTGTTCTCCAATGGATGATTACAGTTTTGCTTTATACAAAAAGAGCAATAATTTGTTTTAATTGTTCTTACCATTACAGGATCAATGTCAGAATAGGGTCGGTCGGATTTGCTGTTTTCTTCAGGTGTTTTAAGTGTGCTTTGGTGGTGATTTGAAACAGCTCGTTTCTTGAGATATTCAAATGATCTCTTCACTTTTTTCATTTTTATTGTGTCTACTGTCTGAGAATGAATTTGGAATGCGATGAAGGATGTGAACCATCAACCATCACGCCAAGCCAATCAATGTAGGGTATTTCTCACCCATGGCTGCTGTCTAGTTTTGGCATCTTAACTTCTACCAGCAATAAGAACACAAACACTTGCACGTGCCCATGTTTCACAGCTTTGATTTCATAAAGCCACGTGTGTTCTCTATTGCTATTTTAGTTGGTGGTTACATCAACAAGACACCATGTACTCGACATTGTCATTGCCATTGCCGTCTCATCTCTCAGGTGCTGCGCTGGCTGTGCAGTGATGAACCTGTCTGAGGTCTGTAAAAAGCTGCATGCCCTAATCAGCCATTGTTGTCATTCCGCATTTAAGACCCCTGCATCAATCCAATGCCATAAATAAAAAGTAAAACTTACTGCATATATATATATATATATAATATATATATATATATATATAGAAAGATCAGAAGACCTGCGAACAGTTATTTTGATACGAATATGCACACGTAACAAGCAGGTAGCCAGGGTGATATTCACGAGATAGTCATGGCATATGTACGTTCGACCTTCAACTTCAGAAACGCTCAATTATGCTTCCGGAAAATAGGGCAGTAAAGCCGATTAACAAGTCTGATATACGAAACTTGCTGCATGTATATGTCAGTGTTCATTTGTAGGTTAACGTAATGGGAAGATGCTACACATGTTTAACGGATTAGAGCAGATTGTTGCACGTCCGATGGCAACATAATGTGTGTGTTCTTGAGAACGATTGCACATGTAAAGCAAGTGAAAGTTGCTTCTCCTTGTAACCGGAACATATTCATAATAATGTTATGAATCTAATCAATTTTATCATTAAGGCGCCTTATACTTTCATTTCCTTCAATGGCTCTGCTACAATTGCTCATTTCAACCATCTTCACGATCTTACTATTTGTTCATAGACTGTATCAATGGCTGAGATATAAGTTGCCGCCCGGTCCATATCCATGGTCAATCATAAGAAACCTCTACGATGTAAAACCAGACAGACGTTGGTCTTCGGCTGAGTGGTCAAAGATTTATGGCCCAATCATATTTATATGGATTGGCTCATCCTTAAATGTTATAGTGTCAAACTCCGAATTGGCCGAACAAGTGCTCAAAGACAACGACCAGCAGTTGGCGAGTAGGCATACAAACAAGGCAACGGCTATGATCTCCAAAGACGTTAAGGATCTTACATGGGCCGATTATGGCGCTCACTACGTTAAGGTAAGAAAATTATGTGCCCTAGAACTCGTCTCACCTAAAAGCTAGAAGCTCTTAAACCCATTAGAGAAGACGAAGTTAGAGGCACGATTTCTTTAACTGTCGTCGACTGCTGTAACCCTGATAATTGTGGGAAAACTTTGGTCCTCAGCAAGTATTTGGGTTCGGTAGCTATTAACTGCATTACAAGACTGGTTTTTGGGAGGAGATTAAGAGTAAAGAGCAAAGAAATAATGGCTAACGAATTCAAACTTGCAATACCACTTGGCCTGGCCGAGCACATCCGCTCACTAAGGTGGATTCTATGGCTTGCCAATGGTGATGCGTTTGCTAAGCATTTAGCACTCAGAGAACAATTAACCCGCTCGATCATGGTAGTGCACAAGGCTAGAAGTGTGAAGAATAATGGTGTCAAGCAAAGTTTCGGGGATGCGTTGCTTCTGAAGGAAGAAGAATATGATCTGCGTGGGGACCCCATGATAGGACTACTTTGGAACACGATTACTGCGGGCATGGACACAGTTGTTATTACAGTTGAATGAGCCATGGTTGAGTTGGTGAAGAACCCCGCGGGTCCAACACGAAGCCTAACAAGAGCTGGTCTGGGTTATTGGGTTGAATTCTGTGATGAAAGAGTCAGATGCCGTGAATCTCCCTTACCTTCAATGCATGGTCAAGGAAGCTATCAGATTGCACCCACAAACACCCTTAATGCTACCCGACAAAGCCCATACTGACGTCAAAATTGGAGGATTTGACATTCCGGAAGACACAATTATCTCCATAGATGTATGGACCATAGCTCTTGGCCCATCAATATGGGCTGACCCTTTAGAATTTAAGCCCCAAAGATTCTCGCAAAAGGAGGTCGAGGTCAAGGGTCATGATTTTAGGGTGCTACCATTTGGTGCGGGCAGGCGAACGTGTTGTGCTGCGCAACTTTCTATAAATTTAGCCGAGTCAATGGTTGGCCAACTGTTACATAATTTTAGACGGACTCCGTCAACGGCGGTGAGGCCGGAGGAGATTGACATGTCGGAGAGTCCTGGACTGGTTATTTATATGAACACTCCCTTACAGACTGTTCCTACAACGAGATTGTCTCAAGACCTGTACAAATGTGCGTGACCTGAGAACAAATCATTCAAACATCTAACCACCATTACATATGTTCTTCAATCTTCTTATTAACCTTAAATGAAGTCGTTCTTCACATTACATACCTGCTCTTCCACTGCATACAATACTGTGTAACAAACAGCTAATCAACACAAACTCACTAGACTTCATTTTAATCTGTTTTCTAAGAGAACCCATCAAATCAGGAACTCAGAAGAAACAGTTGCTCGATAATATGGCATATTTTTCAGGCTAGGTAGCGATTGAATAATGTGTTATGTGAATTATATCTTCAGGTCTGTCAGGTGGATGACTCTTGTTTCTCATTCTCAATGCCTGGTACTCTTTGTATAGAAATCCTCTGTACTTGGGTGGTTCTCCAATCTCTTGAGTGAACTTTCCCAGTGGTTCTACCCACTTGTTTCCCTGCAAGGTGTAGAAGAATGCATACGAGTAACGGTCTTTTTCTTTGGGTCTCACCACTCTGTGAGTTGCACTCTTGAATTTGTTGTTGCTCAATACCTTCTCCAAATATTCCAGGGCCAAAGGTTAATACCAGACAAACTGGTTTATAAATACAAGAGAAATAGCTAGATGTAATAAACAAATTTTGTGGGAAATTAGGATATCAGAATACAATGTTAAAAAGTGCTTTTTGACAGGAGGTATAGGCTTAAGCATTATCATCCAGACAAGGAGGGTGGTTGGCAAAGTTCAATGTCACCCATGATCGAATTCAACAAATTATAAGTCATTATCTGAAAGATCAGAAGGTGGAATAATTTTCTGAAAGATCAAAAGGTGAAATAAGCTTAGGATCACGAAATGTTTAGTGATATCCTGATGATTTTCGATCAACCGAACGTAGGGAAAATGAGGTCAACTAAAGAGAAGAGTGAATCTTTTGTGTACCTGAATAACATCGCCTAAATTAACCACAATTTTGTCTTGAGCAGGAATTACCGGAATCCATTCACCATCCTTTTTAACTTCTAGGCCTCCAGCTTCATCTTGGAACACGAAGGTGATACAATTCCCATCTTCATGTTCCAGTATTCCATTATTTTCAGCTTCAGTGGCTGGGGCGTAGTGCAAAGTTGTCATGAAATCCCAGCTCCTATCATGATTATATTCTTTGAGGAAGTTGGGAGGCAGACCTAGGCACTCGTTCACGATGCTCTCTATAAGCATGCCTGTCTTCACAAAATGGGAAAAAATATCTTCCAGTACCACCCTAACAAAATCAAGAACGTTGATGAGTAATTAGTTATACAATACGATGGATTTTGCCCCTCTCTCTCTCTCTCTCTCTTCTTTTTTTTTGCAATATATGCAATCAAATGTAAAATCACTTGGGATCCCTCGGCCAAATTTGTACTGAAACAATGATTCCTAAACTGACATTTACCAGGAACTGTAACTTGAAAATGATGAAAAGAGTTGAAATATACTTGAAATCAGGTGGGTTTAGCGGATAGGCGTTGAAGCTAGACCCAGGTGGAAACACCAGCACATATTCGTTCTTGTCCTGGGAGTGTTGAGGTTGCCTGCTGTAACCAGCAGGAAGCGGGGCACCAGACCCAGGGCTAGCCTTGAGTTTCTCCTCGTCCGAGTAACCGAAAAATGTTTTGGACAACTCAACGGCTCGGTTCAATAATTCCGAGGTAATCCCATGGTTCACAATCTGGAAGAAGCCGTATTGAGAGCAAGCTTGACCGATCACCTCCATGGCTTTCTTCTTGCCATCTTGATCAGCTTCAGAAAAAAAGGGGGTGAGATCAACAGTCGGAATGCATTTATCCATTTCAAAACAAAACTCGCAAGTTTTTCCTTGTAACAAAAATGCTTATAAACAAATCCAGTTCCATCCATTACTGTGTGTCCCAGGAATGCGGCGAGTGAATTCGCCTGTTTTGTCTTGACACGAAGCCTCTGGTCAATTATCAATTAACTAACTATACGTACTCTATGAATGAAGGAGCTGGAAAGTATCCCTTTAACGGTTACGACAAACCAGGTTACGACAAACCAGGCATCGAGCAACGACTTGAGATATTGACACCGTTCGTCAACTTGCTTGTTGGGTGAAAAGATTACAACACCATCGCGACAAACCGGCCATCAAGCAATGAATTGACATGTCGATACCGTTCGTCAACTTGCTGTTGGGTGAAAAGATTACAACACCATCGCGACAAACCGGTCATCAAGCAATGATTTGACATGTCGATACCGTTGCAAACTTGCCAATTGGTTGAACAGATACCCGTACCATTTCTGTGAATGCATCAAGTCTGTTGATGATGCCAGACAGGCGAAGACGAATCTGTTGAAGGGAACAAATGATTTTTGATTCAATCCAAAATGCTCTCCGACAAGTTCATAACTTGACCCGAAATAAGAATACTCCATATGAGAATGAGAAACCAAACAGAACCTAAAATATATGGAACCAAGGATTATGTGTATACAAGTGCCCAAAATGGCATTACATCTCTGAATATAATTGTGCTTCATCTATGGCAGAGTTTGAAACAGAGTAAGATAAATAGCCACATTCTATTATCTTCTAAATAGCATAATAGGAAGGGAACTCACAAAAATAAACCCAGAGAAGAACAACATAAGAAAGGGGCATTAATAAAAAGAAAAAAACAATCAGAACTATATAGCCTGTTGGCACTGCAATTGCATACACACTAGAAAGAGCTATTGAGAGTCAAGTGGTCACCCTCCCACATCACCTTACTATAGCAACCACTAGGGAAAACTTTACACCAAGTTGTTATCCAAGCAAGGAAAGCTAACATAAGTGAATATCTCTGGATGAAGATTAGTCAGTTGCCTTCCTCATCACCATCATCTTCATCATCTTCCTCTTGATCATCTTCTTCATCATCAGAGTCATCGTCATCTTTTCCCTGTCAAAGGAAAAAATTTAGCAGTAAATGCAATGTTTTAAGTAGACTTTTGCAACCAACTCAATTATCATACACCACAGATTCTTCTTTCTTCTAGACAAACAGAATGTCTTATTACAGTTGAGAATGTGAATTGTTGAATTTGGTAGAGCAACAGTTTAAAAGTACTGTCTGTTTAATCAATAAACAGAATTGACTTTGGAATATAAATTCTAAATGAGCTACAGAACTTATGAAATTTTGATTGATTCAATATGACTCCCTATGATCTTCCAGTATAAAAAATTTGCAACTCTTTTCCACAATTATAGAGGACATAGCCTTCTAATGCTTCATGTGCTTATTAAATACCTGACCAATTAACATCTCATCAATAGCATTGTTTTGTCTAAATACTGGCAGTAGCAAAAGCCTTACTTATTCAAATAGAACTATATTCACACAGATATCATGACAACAACAAGGGTAAACTAGATGTACACCATTGGGAACAACTATGAACAGTTAAGCAGATGACAAGGCAAAACAACAAATAGGCATTTCATTTGTAAATCCAAGGAACAGAAATTCATTGGATAGTCCTACAAATCATTTGTAAGTCCAAGGAACAGAAGTTCATTGGATAGTCCTACAAGAAGTAAATTAACAAACATTTCTTTTACCTCTTCGTCAGCCTCATCCCCTTCAAACTCCTCTTCATCAGCTTCCTATAACACAACATTGGTTACCATTAGAAACTGATTTAGGCCATGATCAGACTCCAGATGATTTATAAAGCAAAACAGGAGAAGGCACAAAAGAGAGAGAAAACCGTTACATTGTTAAAATAAGTGAGAGGATTGGGCCATAAATCCTCCTTGATAATCTCTGCAACCTGCAAATTTTCAAGAAAACACAAGAAACTTAGCTTGAGAAAGAACATTTTAGCTAACATGTGGCTTATATCTCTCCCTTCAGTCTAAACAAAAATAGAACTTACCTCATCATGGATACCATCAATAGTATCCTTCTCCTGAGTATCATTGAACCATGTAAAGAAGCTGCATCATAGATGCAGTATCAAAGGTCAGATCCTATGTACTAATGTAAATTTAAGCTTAGATACATGTATACCATTATACGCAAACCTTGGGAAGCACCAATGAAAAACAAAGTTATATAGCAATGAGGTCAGAAGGAAAAGTGTACTTAACAACATTTCAGTGGAAACTTAAGACATCTAAAGAGCATGTTAACACACATAAATGTTAAAGCAATTTGTCTGGATTTGGAGAAAAACGGCCATAGACAAGATATTGAGTACATATAAATTTGCCAGTCTCTTCAAAACAAAGAAAAAAGCAAGAGCATAGATTAACATTTAACTTTTTCTATGAATTATAGATGGGAATAGAAACAAAAGAGAGCCTTGATATCGCTATTCGGCTAACTGACAAGCACAAAATTCAATCTGACCAATAACTGAAAATGCTTAACCGATGACGAAACCATTCTTAGCTATAAGAAAACATGTGTGATCCATGATGATCATGAGTCACTCAATTGCCCACAAGCTTCAATCACAACTAACTTCAAGTTCAGATGCAACTAATCTCACGTTGTTGCCTAAGCTCTGGATCAAATCCTCAGTGTAGAAAAAGAAAAAGGATCACCATAGCAGCAAATTGTTTTGACCACTAATTTTAGCTACAATGGCTAATAGGATAAAAATCCAACCTTTCTTCTGCAAATGGCCGTTTGTTTCCTTTCTTCTCATGATTTACTCCGTTTGGTATGCCCTTCATAGGTAAGGAATGTAATTAAATATAAAAAAAGCATAAAAGAAGAACACCATTGTCTGAAAGCTAAAAGGAAAATAAAAAAAAACGAAAGCCCTTACCATGCCCTCTTTCCACTTGATTGATGTAGCAGTAATTTTCATTGAACCCTCATCATCAAGGAAGGTGAAAGTCTTTGTAAGTTTGGTGTCCTCAAAATAAGGATTTGAGGCGAAGTTCTGAACAATCAATGAACAAATTCATCGATAAAAAAAGTGTATGACATAATGTTATTAGTATTCAACCTAAGTCCATAAAAAGAAAAGGAATGGAGTGAATCTTCAATCATTCACAAAACTAAGAAATGGGACAGAACAAACTCACAAATTTAATGGAGTATCCTGACTTGACATCTTTGAAGTCCTCCACTTCCAAAGAGTTCAAATACCGGAATATCTATCAAGGGGCAAAATGAAGTATAAGTGATGAAATAAAACCATTCTACAGACAAACAACTCAATTGAAGACACGAGCGAATCGGAATCAAGTAATTGTTTATTTAAGTGAATGAGATCACTGAGAAGAGATAGCATTTCACATTCCAAATACAACATGGAAAAAGAAATGATGTTGCAATACAAGTGCCAAAATCCAACTTTAATTTTGTGGGAGAAGAACATTCAAACCTTCTGATCCTCTTCGCTCAAAAGTTCACCAAGAGCTGGATGACTAATAAACTGCAGAGAACAGAAAATAGCCAATTTCAAGTAAATCTCTGAACATGATATAATTTGTAAATTACAAATTCCCCCATTCAAACAAATTCAAATAGACTACTCACGGCGGTTAACCAGAAGTCAGGAATGGATTTGATGATATCATTTCGCTTATCATAGACAGGTTTGCGAATCTCACTATACTTCTGCTCCACTTCTAAGACTTTTTCACTTGCCTCTTCATTGATCTAGAAGATGCCCAGAAACAAAAATATAAAAACTGCTATTTAGAAGTTCACAAGTCATTGTAAGCCCATAGATAACATGCTCATGTGCATATGCACTTCTATAGCTTTACATGTAAAAAATACAAGTAATATTCATGTCATTCCCAAGTAGCAAGAAATGACACAACTAAATTAAAACTTTGGGTAATTGAACATACTTCAATCACTACACTTAATGACATCAATAACTACAAAGAATCAACTAAGGTGTATCCAACAACAGTAAAATCAAGCCACATTATATTGAATCATGCTGTAAATTAAGATCAAGAACAAATGCCATTGAAACTTAAAAACCCAAACATTTCAACTCCAGTTTGTTTCACTGAGCTTGGCCGAAAACATTGCAGCATTGTGGTTCATTGTAGCAGTTACATAATGATAAAAAGAGGTGCCTCAGAAAATCAATAAACTGAAAACAAGTAAAACTACAACATTAATATATCCGAAAAAATTTAACAGTAACTACATTTTCTTAAAAGAAGAAGAAGAAGAAGAAGAAGAACAAGAGCCTTTTCCATTTTAGTTTGTAACTGTTTCTTTTCCGTGACAACCAGGATTTTTCTTATGGGAATCAGAATTTTTTTTTCTTGGAACAGAATCTGTGGCAAAATTTATCACACAAACCACGCTTAATTTGGAATTAGTCAATTTTACTTTTCAGCACCCAGTTCAACTCAGCCAGTCTCCGCTATAAAAGCACCAACCCTAAAACCCTAACACTTTGCTATTTCACTTTCCTCAAATTCCTCAGCAAACAAATAGACCAAAAACTGCATAAAACAAGCAAAGAAAAAACATAATATTTACATAAAAAATAAAACCTTTTCAAGCTCATCTTGGGTCTCCTGCAGTTTCTCGATGGAAAGAACAAGTTCCGAGTCAATTTGCTCAGCGTTTCCTTCTTCAACTTTGGTCTTCTTGCCCTTATCTGCCACCATTTTTCTCTTGGTAGCTACAACAAAACCCTAGCCCAAAAATTTTCTCTCTCTTGAGCTCTCTCTTTGACGAGTGTCTAAAACCCTAGTGCCATTGCCTTCACTCTACTCCTCCCCTTTTTGTATGTGGTGGAATGAGAGAAGAAGTGGGTTAGGGTTTTGGGAGTTTATATACCTTACGTGTGTGTTTTGTGAACGTTTAGGTCTTCAACCAATCAACACGTGACACAACGACCAAAGTAGGGCATATACGTCATTCTGATCCACTTAGTGGGGGTTATATTTGTAATTCAAAATCAATATTACCGTCTTTTGGATGTTCGTATTGGGCAGGATCTTCTGCTTGGTTGGGCTGTATCCACATTCGAAAAATCGAAGACTGATCAGACAATCATCAACAAGATATTTTCGTCCAAGCAGATATATGTCTTTTTTGTTTAACCATATTTATATCCCCTTCATAATTGATGATTGCAAAACGGTCTGGTTGTTGTCTTATGGGCCGAGATTGGGTTCGCCAATGATTGGGCTTATGCCTATTACAGTTTTCTCTACGGGCTCTTTACAAGCCCACGAGAAATATTGTTTGGTTTTAGTGGGCTTCAAATCATTGTAACACTGCAAAGGTGAATCAGAATGGTGGGCTTGGCAAAGTGAGAGCGCAGTGTGCACTTTGCCAAGCCCACCTATCAATAGGATTTGATAACGTGTGAACCATATTAGTGAGTGCCTATTCTATGTGATCCATTGCCAATTATTATATTCAATATCCAAAGAATGTTTGTTGCAGTAGTTATTGATTGGTATCCATCTTAAGAGGATGTTGGATGTGATATGTAGCCTCTCTTTCTACTTTGCATTAATGGCTTATTTGCTTTCACTCCTTGCCATTCCCTCTTCGTCACATCAAGCACATGCCCGGGCACCTTCTTCTTGTGTCTTTTATTCCTTTCAAACGGTTTCGGCAGGGAATAATGTATAGATTTACATGTATGCAACTTTACATGATCTTCTTACAACAACAATTTTGGCTGTTGAAAGGATGGGGTTAGAATATTAACATGGTAGTGTACTTGGGGCCTTCTAGTTTCAGCTCCATATCCACTGAGAATTTGCTTTAAACCTAATTACTCGGCTTTAATTTACCATGCGATTGGATTTGCCTAAACCTGGCACATATGGGGTTCATGTGATTCCCGACCTTGGTCTCTGTGGAACAGAAAATGCATGGGATCCACCTGGGTTGTAAGATGGTTATGGAATTGAATGTAGCTAACTACCCAACTTGCCCATGGACATCAATTGTCATTGCGGACAACATTCCTTAACAGTTCCCATCATCTTAATTATACTACTGTTCAAACTTCCCCATCCTTCATTAAATCCCAACGAAAGTAGAAACCTATATTCCTCAATTCTTGAACTTGTGGCTTCTGTTCATCCGCTGCCATTGGCGATCGTGTGTAGGTTGTGGTTTCAGTCCAAAGATTTTTCATCTTTCAAACACTCAATTCTCCAGGTTGGATTATATCCAATTTCTATCTTCACATGATTGTACAAAGTGCATACCCTTAAATTTGCTCATTGACTTCTGCAGATTTCTCTCTCTTTCTACCACTGTCATATGGGTTTTTCAGTATTACAGATCAATGACATGCCTTTTGAGGATAAAGTTAGGTGATGGCATCCCATACATGCGTTACTTTCTGAAGCACATATCGCAGTTAGATACATCTATGCCAGCCAAAGCAGCAGATTTATAGCTCTTTAAGTGAGGCAAATAAGGCTTGCCAAAAGCAGCTTTAGTTAAAAAGTCGGAAAGTGTGTCCAGAACATTGATGACCCTCCGGTTGTAAATCAAGAGAACAAGAATAAAATTTGAAGTTACGAACAAACAAGGGAAAGAGATTAGTAAGACAAGGCGGTCAGCCAGTGTAATCCATCTTTTATATACTCTCTTGGGTCCAATCGCATAGACAATTTTCAGATTCTCGTTTTATGTTTTCAGGTTGTTTTGTCTTTGAATGACATCAAAAAACATGGAGAATAATCTTAAAGAGTTTCAAAACTGAAAAGAAGTTAGGGGTTTAAGTGAAGTACAAACAAAGGGACAATATTACTTGAACTTATCTCATACTCAGGACAACTGGACAATTTACTGAAAATCCATATCGAAACAGAAAATTCTAGTCTATGTTTCTGCCTAATCACTTGCATCATACTAGTGCTGCTTGTATACGGAGAGTAACGCATGTACGAAGTAGAAAAGCAAGACAGTTCTTGATCAGGCAAGAGCATATCACCATTAATGTCGGCTTTCAGCTTCCTCGCTGGGCAAGAGTAACAGACCCTAGAGGTGGTTGTAAGTGAGACTTTGCCTTGTCATTGATTCTATATGCAGCTTCATCTACTCCTGCTGCTTTCTGACTATTGCACCCGAGTAGTTTGCTTGGAAGGCTGCCTTGCACATCTTTGTCCATGTATTTTGTTTTTGAAACTTTGTTAGCAAGTGTTTCTAAGCGAGGAGTTCTGATATTTTCTGTCATCTTATTTTCATCACACTCTGAAACAACTGAGAAATCGGCGGCACTTGCTGTGACAACACTCCACTGAATGCTGGTCTCACTTGGTGCGTAAGGAGCAGGGCTCATGCAGCCAGACATGCCATCAGATATTTGCCTTCTGAAGAGTACCGGCTGTCCACTGGCCGATAAGTTCTCTATTTCAAACAGATCAGAACTTGCATCACTTTCTAAATCTTCATACACCTGGCTCCTTAATGAAGAGGTTGGGAGTTTTGGAGTGTTTGGAATGGCGTCCCAAGTTAGCACGGATAGTTTCCTCTCTAGATTCATTTCTATGACTTCCTTTTTCAGCGTCTGTGAACCAAACACTTCCAATGATTTCCGCGACTCTTCATCTTCGATTTTACCTTTCACCAACTGTTTCTTGACCACCAGATTCTGGACCCCGGGATTTGCAACTGGAATCGGCAAAAGCTCGTCCTTGTTTGATTCAACACTCGTCTTCTCAAAACCTGGCTTATAAAACTCGTCCTTCACCTTGATCCTTGGCTGTCGCTGCTTTCTTCCATCCAACATGATAGGACTGTGAGCAGTTTGAATGCTTTCTTTTCTGTAATCTTTTCCACGAACTAATCCTCCATGTTCAACATCTTGATTAACGGAAACAGATTTCTTATCGGAACAAGATCCACTGCAACTAAGACCAGCTAAAAAACTCTTTCCACGTACCTTCTTCTGCTTGCTTTGAGATAGGTTTCTCTGGTAAGTTCTCAGTAAAACAGTTTGGCTATTCCAACTTGCTTCAGAACTTGCACTTGGAGTTCCTGGTTTGCTTTTGGTTCTCGAGCGGCGAAGATCAACCTGGGGAACTTTGCTGTAGCCATGGCCGCTTGCTGGGTCGATAATTATTGGACCTCCACCCAGTTTCATGTTGTAATACTTTTCAGCATCAAAAATTCCTATTTCACCATCCCCAGTCTTTTTTCTTCCCAAGCTTCTTGAAGAGGGAAATTCTGGGCTTGAAGTGATAGAATGATTCGGATACTGAACTGAATCTGTAAGCTTCTGTATGAAGTTCTCTTCTGCTGTTCCGAGGTAACAAGAAAATGAAACTTCACCAAGACCTTTATTGTTCTTTCCGCTGTCCATTTTCTTATGGCAACCTTATGGGAAGGCACAAAGAGAAGTTAATGACTGTACAGAGATTTGATGTTGAGAAAAATTGAGAGGGCCAGAGAAAACAGGAACGAGCACAGACTTGACAGGAGAAAGAGATCAGGACAAGCTAAAAAAGTTGAAATAAGATCAATGTTGGAATTGATATTACAGAAAGTTTCTGATTTTGAGATGAACTTTGGATCTCACTTGGTTTTTCTAAGAACAATTCTATGTAAGTAGACTATCAACAAACACAAGGACAATAAGGTCCTACATGCCTGGGCTTAATTGACAATTGGTCCTCTTTATTTTTCTAATTTCCCTTTTTATTACAGGGAATAATCAAATACAATTTCAGTACAGGATCTACTTCCTGTTATATGGACTGTGCATCGACAAATGGCTTTCAAGTGCAGTGTAAGATCCGCGCCATTCATTCGGTGGTTGTGGGAGGGACAGCAGTCCAAATCAATACGAATAGACGCACTAACTTTTTGTTTAACACTTGACTTTTTGTTCACAAACCAAGATAAATTTAATAGCAGAATAATACCATGAATGTTTGTTAAATAAGATAACCTATCTATATTCTTGGACAGCCTCAAAAGAAGTGGACTGATCAACATTGAATTCGGTAGAAGCCATGTTCCCGGCCATGGTACAGGATGAACTGCCAATGGGCGAAGATAAAACTCTTAGGAATTGTCAGCGCTGGTTTCATTTTCTGATGAACACACATTCCTGTTCACTGTGCGGATGTTGTGATGGTTTCTCCAGCAACCCACTACCGCTTGACAGCAAACATAATCTTCTCCGAGACAAGAGGGCCATCCTTATGATCAATAATTTTGGTGTTCCACCTCATTCCCCCCACAATTTTTTTCACCTTGGTTAGCAACTCCACTTGATCCCGGAATATGAGCGCTTCTTCAGGCCACAAAATACAATCCATTTCCAGAAGTATGTCTTCTGCGTTACTCCTGCTCAGGTTACATGCGAATTCAGAAAAGCCTTAAACATAGTTAACTAGCCAACAGAAAAAAAAATAAAATCTTGGGAAGAGGAATTGGAGTAAAAACCAGTCTGAACTAAATTAATGACTATGCCATTTTAGATTGTATACACGAGACTCGGTGGTTCCAGATTCATTGTGTTATTTAACCAAGAATCTGCTCCACCAATATAAGATGACATTAAGTGGTTTAACTTCAATGTTTAATTTCCTGTACGGTTAAAGCTCACCCTTATAAATGATGAAACCTTAATTTCTATCACAAAAGAGTAAGATATGTTGTCATGTTGACTTTCTTATCCGCATACAAGCAGAATACACCATTTGCATGAATAAGACGTCCTGAAGTCTGTGGAGAACCCTTCACACCTAGACAGAAATTAGTAATTATTAGACAAAGAAAAGTACTAGATATGGAAAAAGATATATGCCAAAACCACAGGTATAATAAACTTCGACAGACCACAAACAAAAGCTACCTATATTCTGTTTTTCTCCTCAAAATTTCTTTCAAAGACAATATAAGAAACCTTCAGAATAAAAGCTAAATGATTAACAATCAGAATTCAGCTACCAACACAATGGTGATGGACCTCGTTACCAGCAGGAGCTGGTGGTTTGTAATGCTTGAAAAAAAAATTGAGAAAAACAGAAACTTAAGAAGTTACCAATCATGATATGTGCCGATCAATCCACGCTCATAAATAACACCCACTGTGTGTTTCTCCACTATGGTAGGTATAATATTCCTGACAATTTAGGAGATTCAATGGCAGCAGCAAAACTTCCCAAGCAGGCATTCATATCCATTATGTTGCGATACCTCCCTGAGTCAAGGATTTTGTTAATCCTCTTATAAGCATTCACATGCTTCTTCCATGACTGATTGTCGACTTGGTATGTCTCAACGGATATTCTGGGAATGGATTCAGTAGATATTCTGAAAGGAACAGCATTGAGTCCTTCTGGAAATGATTTCCACAACTTTATCTAGCCCAGTAGTCTCGGGATAAGGAGTTACACATGCCTCCATCTTCTTGTACCTACAAACAAGCAAAAGCTGAATATTTTGCAACAAGATCAAAATATTTTCCTAAATATGAGTAACAATGTAAGAACCAACTAATTCTGAAAATTATCCTCCTGAGTAACTTTGAAATCCTCAATCTTCTGGACCAAAAGATTTTCCTGAATATAAATTCGCTTTCTGACTAACCACAAATTTTATATAGTAAACATTAATAAATATTTACATAAACCCTCTGTGTTTTAATTATTGTGACAGGTTAATTAGTTTCTCCAGGAAAAAATACATTGCTTTGATCAATAAACATTCAACAAGGTGAATAAAGAAATATACCAGACATCTTCTGAATCTCTGGATTCACACATGGTAGGTTTGGTATCTTGCTCTTGGCAATAATCATAATTTATTCTTTTCCGCCAGATGGCAGTTTCACCCTTCTCATGCTCTTTTCCCAGCAGTGAAGTTTCACAATCTCTTCAATCTTTCTTTGTTCTTCCTTAAGCTCTTTTATAGAATGCTGCCATGTCTGGTGATTAGTCCTCCAGTTAATGGGAGGACCCGAAAGCACCCAGTGACCACCTGGTCTAAGAACTCGAACAACCTCTATCATGTACATGCCATCTGCAGAAAATATTTCCATTTTGATGTTAAATACCTAAAAGGAATGTTCTTCATAAAGTGAAATATAGTGAAACCAGAAATGAGAGATGCCATCTAAGAATTTCTCAGGTGGCCACAAATAAAGTAATTTGTGTTTATTTCTTCTGCATATCTTCATTTCTAAGTTTCTACAACCTGTAATATTATTTCCAGCACCTAGGTAACCCTAAACATCAAGCCATTTCACCTCAAATAAATTGCCAAGAGATCTCAATCCTACTTTGTTCACACAGAGCTCTAAGATATAAGGTATAGTACTAAATTTAAAATCCTGCAGAACAGAGCTTTCCAGTTCTGCATCAGATACTGTGTAGCTTAGCTTGAGTTGGCTTAAAATCTGCCTCACATGTTACCTGTCCAAATCTACATAAATAATTTCACTCACCATTTGCAGTCCAAGGAATCAAGCAGCGTGAACAATGAGCCATGTCAAAAGCCCTAGAAGGATACGGTAGCTTTATAGTTCCAAGGGCACCATTAGTTGCCGGAACAACTCTTTCCAGAGCAAATTGAACTTGTGATTCACGAGTCTCTTGGTGTGAATGACATTGTTATAACATTCTTTTTAAAGAGGTATGCACCCCAGCTCACAACCTATTCAAGACCAATAGGGCAATATATCAACCAAAACATGTATTCATGCATAAGCCATCTCTATATAAATTCGCAGACTAAAAGATGGGAGATGATGAAAGTGGATTGAAAATGATAATTCCATGATCAGAAGAACTGGTTTATAAATAATGCACACAGGAATTTCAATAAGCAAATGCTAGACAACAGATAGAAAAAAGAGAATGTAGTGAAACTGTATAATACCTCAAAAAGGTAAAATGGAATGTGCATACCCATAGATGCAGGGGAATATAGCGAAATTTGTGCATATCCATGGATGCGAGGAATGTAGTGAAATTTTTTCAGAAAATGAAAAAAAAATAGAAACCTTATCATAGGATTGAATTTACCCCGCGTCCAGTATCCAATGCAGCACTAACTATCCCATAGTCCAGTGGGGTCACAGACGCCAGTTCGTTTATATATGCATCTGCCCCATGAGGAAACTGCGTTCCTCCACCTGGGAATCTAAACACATTGCCTTCATACTGAATCCAGTTCTGAACAGCCTTCTCAATTGTCAAGCTCTTGTAAGGTGCATTTGCATAGGGCGCACAGTCACGACCTGGAGGCCATCGAAATGGGTTTGGATATCCTTTGGGAGCTGGAATAAGACAATGCATTTCTCTCCTGGAAGAGGACAATGTCGATCCCTGTAGTTCATATTTTTTTCGGGGAAATAGCATTGCCCTCATCTGATCTTGACAGGGTGTGTAATCGATGTAGCAATTATCGCATGACTTAAACTCATGGACTCTTGATTCTGAATCATCAACTGTCTCGTCATCACCACCGTGATGAGTCTCATAATTTAGATCGCTGAGGATGCTGCAGTCTGTCTTTCTTGGTGATATCTAAAGCTATGCTGTTACCTTTCTCGAAACCCCTTCGCTGCCAAGCTCCCAAGATATAGAAGCAACAGCATAAATCAACTACAATGAACAATGATATTACCCTAGTTCTATTTTCTCCAAAGTTTCCCTTCATTGTCATAATCCACCAGCAAGTCTATCGTTACTATTTCAAATTATTACAAAAAGGAAACAAAAAAACGCATTAGATGAATATGTGTAACATCAAATCAATATCCGCAGACAGAACAGTCAATGTAATTCAAATGATTGAAAAATCAAAGTTGAAAGCAGTCATAGTAAATATTTTAAGATATGAGCAATTCATCTAAATTCTTATTTCAGGGAGTTAGTTCATAAACTACAAAGAGAGTCATTAACAAGCAAGATGAAACTGATTAGCCATCAGAAATTCAGGTATATGAACCATTACAGAGACTGAAACTCAAACGTCGAAAAAACGAAACGCAGCGTGAAAGATTCCTCCATTTATCGAATCAATCGAAATTCACGAGCGCGAAAGATGAAAGAGTGAATTGAGTTTAGATTGTCTGCGGAGATGTGCGTAGGCGGAGGGGTTGTGACCCAACCCAAGATTTGATGATAGAAGTCGAAGAACGTACACACAAATGTGCGTCTTGTTTTCACAGTGGATGTTCATTATGCCTTTCCCAATCAGATCCCGCCACTTCAGTTTTCAGTTGTTCGTATCGGCGGCGCCGTAACAAATTTAATTTAATTTTTTAAAAACTAAATTAAAATAAAAACCTATTTTCGACTGGGGCAAGTTAGTAATTTTCAGTATATTTTTACAGTTAGTTTGTACTACTTCTCAGAATCCCAAATACAGGATGTCAATATGGAGAATTTGTTTGCAATTGGTTTGAAATTGTACCAGTATGCAATTGTTGGTCTAGTTCTGGTTCAACAAAACTAACTTCTAACAAGTGGTTGAAACAAACTGGAACAGCAGAGATACTCAACAAACTGTGGGAAATAAAATTGAAGGTTGCAAATCACTAAACTGGTAGATTACTGTAGCATATGGGCATTCTGAAGCCCTTGTTTACACTATCTCATTTCTCGGCACAAACAATCGGAACAAGGATATCCCAGTTATTTACCCGCCATAAACTTGAGGAATTGAAGCATGGAAGTTAAAGACGAAGGAGCATCAAAACAACAACTTGTTGAGCCAGGCATTAACCTTTCCAATAGTCTAAAAAGCACTCACCATCCTCTTCCATATGCAGACTGCATGGCTGATGGTCCAAGGCTGGCCGTCAATCATGAAATTATTCAATTCATTGTTGTCATGCTGCACCCTTCCAGTTATCTCCAAGCATAAGCCATTTGGAAGGCACCTGTTTGTCTGTTTTCCCGTGGCAGGCTTCTTAGTAACTCCTGGGCCAATAAAGATTGGTTGTCCTTTGAGAGTTGGGTTTGGTTTAAAACGGTTCACTTCCCTTTCATTTGGTGGGCGAAACAGTACTCTGTTCTCTGATTCCAGTTCAGAAACTTCATCTTCATTCAACATTACCTGCAAATACTTGTATACTGCACATTAGAAGGGTAAATGCACCTACAAATAAGAAAGAACAATTGCAACCCTATTCAAATAAAAGATATTCCCCCATCTTTGAGCAATATAGGAAGAAAGCACATAAAGAGTGCTTGTATGCATCTAGGACATCACCATTAACCTATCAAAAACAGTAACAAACAGTTTCAAAGTTCAGCAAGCGAAGGACAGTGGGGACACAAAGGTTTCTTTCCATGTGTATTTTGGGAGGACGGATGGATTTGTGATATCCAAGAGGCTGGCAGAAGGAAAAAAACATCATGAACAAAGCTTATGAAGTTGTATAATCATTTTCATGGCATTAACAGAGAGGAAGAATAAAAGGACAACAAAAACTTTTGCCAGCATCATTGAGGATGCACAGATTAAAATGTCTTTTGCAAGTGAATATGGCTGGATCATTACATTATGACAATTAGAAGAAAATATTTAGACAAAAACTTGCAGCGTTTGGCCAAATTTGATATCTTGTGGCCAACCAAATCAAAAGTCACAACCACTTTATTTCAGTTCACCCGTTTAGCTTCCTCAATCTCCTCTTTTTTGTTATTTAGAAGTTCCTTCTCCTGTGGGAAACCATCAACAGAAGTTAGGTTAAAGCACATGCAAGCAAATAGAATACAATTGTATGTCAGTTAGCTTGCAACTAAATACCTCTGACAACCAGCTATTTCCCTCAATCTCATTGTAGTCACTTTGGTCATCAATTACTGTTGTACGTGCTGCAGAATTTCAGTCATATTCAACAAGCCTTTTTGCATAAGCCTCTGCAGCTGATTCAGCATCTGAGAGGGAAGCCAAACTTTCTTCCTGACCAGTGAATGTACCACCTTCCTTTAGCACGAGGGCACCACAAAACTGGCAAGGTCCCTCCCCCTCTTGTTCACAAACTATCTTGCCACAAGACAAACAATTGCTGATCAATCTGTGTGGACGTGCCTGGCATGAGCATGGTTTTCCCTGTTGGTATACAATTGACCCTTTAGCAGCCTCTGCAAGTGAAATAACTTTCCCAGCTTTCTTCTTTTTGTTATTACTTTGGATCCCTTTATTCATGGTTCTTGACTCACTGCTCTTGGTTGGGGCCCGTTCTCATTACGACTGGAAACAGCCCCCTCTTTTGTTTCGACCTGATAACCTGAGACCATGACCTTTTCTGGTTCAGCCTGATAACTGGTACTGATAAACTCTTTTGGAGTTTTAGATGGTTTCTTGGTTCCACTGACTGATCCTTCGTTGGAGTGTGGTTTGACATATGCATGCAATTTTGAAGTTGGGACATGTGGGGTGCCTCCGCTGAGATCTGAGAGACCTCTTCATTGAAGACACACCTCAATCACACTTTGGCCCACTTCTTGGCCAATAATCTTCTGCAGTTGAAAATGAAATCAAAGATACGCAGGACTTCCAACATTCATTGCAACAAAATTTTACAGGTATAAAAATCAAAGAGAACCAAAAGAAGGGATGGATATCAATTCCAATCTATACACACCAAGTTGTTGGAATCTCACTGCTCCAAAACTTCCATTGAGCAATTTGATTCTTCTCTTTATGCTACTCATGCACTAACAGTTAACCATAAATTTACTTCCCTTTCAATTGCTAAAATGCCTCCATTTAAATTCTAAAAGTAGAAATTAGGTGATAAAAAGATTGGTTACATCGGCTTACATACACCACATCTTCTATTTTCACAGAAGACCGCCAAGGAAAGTTAAGAAGAAAATATCATAGTTTGCAGTTGCTGAATACAATGGTTTCTGCAAATCCCTATAGACTAAACAAAGTTCATAAAATTACCCATCTGAGAAGGTTTAAGGTTCGTACAGCCTGAGTCAATGGTTAGTCCAAATGAAATGAAAGTGACACAATTGGCAAACAAGATTTCATTGCCCACTAAAATTAGGCGAACGCCATAAAGTAATCATTACATTTTCCAACGTACCAAAGCAAACTGTTATCCCCGAACTCAACTGATACAAATACCAATTGGATCACCAGAATTATTCATGATCATCAACGTTTTAAGTCAAGTTTAATTTCAAAATTCAATCGATTCCTCGGAAACAAAAACCGAAAACGAAAGATGGAAACGCAGAAACAACGAGAGAGACAGAAATTATTACATCGAGGTAATCCTTGGCATCAAGTGGTTGAGCGAGTTCAAAATAGCAGACTAAACCCGATATTATCTCTCCATCCAAATCCAAACCCGTGTCCGTTTTCTTGTAAAGATCCATTAACGGCTTCTCTAGCCATTCTCCCGCTCTCTGTGCGTCAATGCGAAGAGAAGCAATTTATAGCTACTAGAAGAGAGGGAGCCAATTAAATTGTTTTATTTCTACCCAAATTTTGATACGGTCTGACCAAAATACTCACCTAGACAAATTACTTCTACTACTTCTAACACTAGTAAACCAAGACTAAAGGGTCTGTCCGTCGCCAATTTACAAACTTCGATTCTAGTCCTCTGTTATAAGAAACACCAGTTAGACGGCGGAAAACGGGCGGCCGGAAAAGGGCGTGCAACAACTAGATCAAGAGTTCTCACCAGTACTGTCAATTTCACGTCAAAGACAGATATTTTCTTCATTGAAGAGAAAATTGCGGCGTCGAAGAGAAATATAGTGCCTCAAATGGGCCAAAGGTTGCTTTTACTGGATCGCTCCCTCCGTTCCGCGCAAATGCCTGCGGAACTGTAACTCGTGCAAATTGCGGGCCGATATATATGTATCAAGCGGCACCTTTTCTGTCATGTTTCAATGCAGTAACTCTTTTTTGACGTAACTCTTCTCTTAAAGTTGCTGTCTCTTAGTTCATGTTCCGTTTTGATTGCTAAGAAAATGAAAGTAAGGAAGGAAAGAAAATTCAGAACCCATGTTGCCTATTCTTTTTGTTTTCAATCAGAGTTCTGTTGTGTTGTTTTAGAACAACTAAAGCTTGAAGCAAGAGAAAAGGAAAGGAAGTGTTAAGCAGCTTCAAAACTAAACTGGGTTGGAGGTTTGTATGTACTAATGGGTCCATTAGTAATGCCTAAACATGTTGCCGTCGTAAAGCACCAAAACTATCCTTTAAAGGCATTTGAAATATTCTTTTCAGTGACAACGGAAGATGGTTTCAAGCATACACTGTTAAACTTATAAATGTAGGATTGATAAGCTTGGTTTTCCTGGTAATTTTCTGGACATGGACAATTTACTCTCAGAGATGAAAATGAATAACGATAATAGTTTGCTTGAGGGAGTGTATATAGAAGTCATGAGTAATTATGGTTGTAAAAGAAAGCTCAAGACGCCGTTGATGTTTTTTAGAGGATGGATTTTTAATTGAGCCCACCGTTTTATCTTATAATGCAATCATGAATATACCGGTTGCGTTTGGATATTTCAATCAAGTGCACGAAGTTTATTTGAGAATGAGGAGGAATACAGGGATTGTTCCTGACGTTTAAACGTTCACAATTTGGATAAAATCTTTTTGTAGAACGAGGAGGCCTCATGCTGCTCTGAGGCTTCTTAAGAACATGCCTTCACAAGGATTTCAGTTCAATGCCGTTGCATGTTGTTTGCTAACAGCTGGGCTTTGTAAGGACAGTTGTCAGGTTGAGGCTTATGAATTGTTTGCTGAGATGCTTAGGTTGGGGAGTTGTCCTAATATTTCTACATTTAACAAGCTTGCCCATAGTCTGCAATAAGAGGAGTGTCCCCAAATTTGTTTACGGTACTCTGTTTTCGTTCAAGGACTTTGCAGAAAAGGTGCACTTAGTGAGGCCATCAGTTTGGTGCACAGCCTGGCAAAGGAAGATTCAACCCCTGATGTTGTCACTTATAACACATTAATTAGTGGATTGTGTAAGAACCCTAAGGTTGTGGGAGCCGAGTGCTATCTGCATAAAATGGCGAATGAAGGGCCGGAGGCTGATGGATTCACTTATAATGCTGTTATCAATGGATATTGAAAAGCGGGTATGATTCAAAATGCGGATAAAATTCTCAAGGATGCAATCTTCAAGGGATTTGTGCCTGATGAATTCACACATTGACGGTGATATAGATCGTACTATGGCTGTATTTAGAAACGTTCTGGGGGAAGGATTAACGTGTAGCATTGTTCTATATAACACACTAGTCAAAGAGTTGTCTCAGCTGGGCCTTATTTTGCAGGCATTGCAGTTGATGAACGAGATGTCATAATCTGGTTGCAATCCCAATATATGGACTTACAATATAAAAATTATAAATGGATTGTGCAAGATGGGCTGTGTCTCTGATGTCAATAACCCTGTGAATAACGCAATGCCAAAGGCTACATTTCTGACACTTTTACCTTCAATACTTTGACGGTTATTATAAGCAACTGAAAATGGAGAATGCACTTGAGATCACATATAAGTCTTTGTTGAATGGGCTATGCAAGGCCGCAAAATCTAATAATGTGTTGGAAACTTTTAAAACAATGATGGAGAAGGGGTGTGTTCCCAACATAATAACATAGAATATACTTACAGAGAGCCTTTGCAAAGCTGATAATGTAACTGAAGCTTTGGACCTGCTTCAGGATATGGAAAACAAGGGTTTGATTGCAGATACTGCTACTTTTGGCACATTAATTAATGGATTTTGCAATAACGAGGACTTGCATGGTGCCTACCCGCTATTTAGAAAAATGGAAAAACAATACAAGCTTTCTCACAAACTGCCACCTATTATATTATCATCAATACTTTTTCTGAAATTAAAATGACGGAAAAGCTTTTTTATGAGATGGGTGACAAAGGATGTCCTCCAGACAATCATACTTATCATGTCACGATTCATGGCTTCAGCAAAACAGGGGCATTAATTCTGGTTACAGTTTACTCCTGCAAAATATTGAGAAAGGATTCATTCCATCACTGTCAACAATTGGTCGGACCATAATTGTAAACACTATATTTGAGACTGACAAAAAGGAGGTGGCAGCTCATAAGATTGGTGTGGAAGACTTATTGAAGAGAAGTAATATAACTTGATATTACTATGAACTTCTATTTGATGGCATCACAGATAGAAAGCTACCAAGAAACAAAGCTTCCAAGCAGGCGTTCTGGAGATTCCGGAAAGGGCTCCTACTGTGTCGACGAATTGGTATGCCGATGGAATGGTTTGAAAAATACTTGCTCTGCTGAGTATTCTCAAAAATGCCAGAAGCTTCTGTTGCAGAGCTGTTAGATATTAGTGGCATTTCAAAGGAAGTTACTGCAGGACACATGGTAATTTCAGTCCCATTTCCCAGTTCTCACCTCTATTGCTGTAAATCATTGAAGAATCTCTTAAAGTGTGCCCTCGAATGAAATCAGATCTAAGCATTGATATCTCCTATGTCAACGCACAAAGTTTGCCTAAACTTTGGCCTATTGTAATGGTTTAGGGCATACTGAAAAGGATTATACGTTTGGTAAATCCCATTGTTAAACTAATGCAATACAATGACTACAATAGAACATTAGATGGTTTAAAGATAATGTACAGTTTATGTTAACAGAAGCTTATATTTAATTTGGGAGAGAGGTAAGGGAAGGGAGATGATCTGTGGTTGCTCTTTATATAAAATTGAATTAATAATTAGCGTTCGTTATGATGTTAAAGATAGTTTACAATTAGCACGACATGGACACGGTTGAACATTTCTTTGGTAGAATCCAAGGCATCGATTGTCATGATTTGATATTGGGTTGAAGAATTCAAGGCATTTGAATCTATATTTTATTATTAAGTCATCAAGTACAATGGCAATGTAGGATTATCCAATGAAAATACACGTATCCAAATTCATGTTTTTGAGTGTGTACCAAACAAATCAGCAGAAAAAACAAACACCAGCAAGATTTATAGCTCTATTTAAAGGATTCACTAGCGTGAGCTGAACAGAAATCAAGCAGAAACTAAGCAAAGAGAGGGAAATGGCAGAAGAAAACAAAGTTAAGCTGCATGGTATGTGGGCTAGTTCTTACTCTCGGAGGGTTGAATTGGCTCTCAGAGTTAAAGGCATTCCATACGAGTACATAGAAGAAGATTTGAGAAACAAGAGTTCATTGCTTCTTCAACATAATCCTGTTCATAAGCAGGTCCCTGTGCTTGTTCACAACGGAAAACCCATTGTCGGGTCATATATCATCCTGGAATACATCGACGAGACCTGGCAAAATACTCCTCGGCTCCTGCCCGAAGATCCTTATGAAAGAGCTCAAATTCGATTCTGGGCTAGTTTCATCGAACAGCAGGTAAAAAAAAGTTGAGAAACAACAAGCTTGTTGAGTTTATGCCAATCGTATACGACATATCTAACATAGATTAGTTCTTTAAATTTTTATGCTTGCAGCTTTTTGGGGCTCTGACTAAATTGATCACAAGTAAGGGAGAAGAGCAGGAAAAGGCAACTGAGGAATCGTTTGAGAAAATGAAGGTGTTGGAAAAAGGAATGAAAGAACTCTTACCTGAGGGGGCATCTAAAGTTGATGGCCAGAATGTAGGAGTTGTAGACATTTTGATATGTGCAGCATTCGGTTCCTACAAAGCCAGTCAAGAAGTGTTTGGGCTGAAAATTCTGGATCCAGAGAAATACCCTTTGATGTTTTCATGGGTTCAAAGACTGAACGAGCTACCTCTTGTGCAAGAAGTGCTCCCTCCTCATGAGAAGCTCGTTGCTTATCTCAAATATATAAAGCAAAATGGTCCCAAAAGTTCTAGTTAAATTTGCTTCTGTGAAATGCTGCCTGCTCTCTCTTTTCCAGCAATTTCTGTTTTCCCTCTCCTACGTTTTCTTGGGTTGGTATGACTCTGTAATAAGGCCTGTGGCCATCGCGAGTTCATGACTTAATGTAATAGTTCATCATGTCGGGTCTTATGGATCTACTGATTAAGTATTAATCCTGCAATATTGACGAAATGATCCTCCTTCCAAGCACAAAATTAGTTTCTTAAATGGTTATACCAGGTGAAGCAAGAGCAAGAACGCGAACTTCCAACAATAGTCTTATATCACAGATTTAAGAACCTACCTAATGTTTTGACTCTAATTCTGGAAGAAGAGACTGACAGAAGGAGAAACGCCATTATATCATCGTGAATCACCCTTAGTTGAAGTGTTATTCATTATAATTGTGACAAGAAATTATCTAATACTGTGCCAAAAATAGTCCGCAGAACAAACTGTCTCCATTTATTTCTTGTTATTACTGTTTTATTGTGCTTCTCCTACGTTGTCTGAACGTGGTGCATTGATCTATTTAATCATCAGCTCGTACATCACTTCTGTCCCATATACCTGTAAGATATTAGACCTAATCATGGTCTCGATAAGTCCGAAGTCCTCGCCGTCCAGGTTTTCTCAGTCCTTGTAGCGATATTCTATTTCACATGTCAATGGAAAAACAAAAACTTAAAAATATAAGAACTCTTTGCTCAAAGTTAGAAACTGAAACTAAGCAAAGAGAGGGAAATGGAAGAAGGAAACAAAGTTAAGCAACATGGGATGTAGATTAGCACTTATTCTAAGAGGGTGGAATTGGCAGGCATTCCATACGAGTACATTGAAGAATATTTGAGCAACAAAAGGCTACTGCTTCTCCATAAACGCCTGTTCATAAGAAGGTGCCTGCCCATGTTCACAATGTAAACCCAATAACAGAGTCGTATGTGATCATGGAACACAATGACTAGACCTGGAAAAATTTTCCTTGATTTCTGCCTGAAGATCTCCAAGGTAGAGAGTACTTGACTGTTGGGGAAGCACAAGAAAAGGCAATCCACGACATGCTCGAGAAAATTGACGTGGTGGAAAAAGGAATGGAAGAACTCTTTTCCGAAAGAGCTCCGCGGAATTTTGGACTTCAGAATGTTATAGTGCGTTCAGCGTTGACTACTAGCAAAGGCTCCGAAGAAGCAAATCCTCGGGGCAAAGACATTGGATCCCAAGAGAAACCACCCGTTCTTGTTCTCGCGGGGTTGAGAGGCTGAAACAGCATCCTGGAATCAAAAGGCCGAACCTTACGACAAGCTCATTGCTTTGCTACAGTTTGTTTTAGGGAATAGTTAAATATAGTGTAGTTGTCTTACCACCTAACTACGGCACGAAGTTGAGAATTCTCATCATCAAATGGGTAAAGAAACTTCAAAACCAATAAAAAAAAATTAAAATGCCAATTCATGTTTAACAAACAGCTCAAATGCCACTGTCAATAATAACAACTGTACGAGTCAAAATTTCATAAAGAAACTAAAGCTGGGAAATAAAGCTGTCTCTCATTTTAACTCTTTGATGCCTGCTTTTCTTTGGCTTTTTGAATCTTAAGCACTTTCTTGACAATCTTCTGCTCTTCCACCAGGAAGGCCCGGATGATCCTACAGTTTCCAAAAACTTAAAATCAAATAAGATACCAGGTAAAAAATATATCGCATCAAATTTAAGAATGTTTCTCGTTCAACCCAATTAAATATTTGATATAACATCAGATTAAAGAAGTTGAAACATACCTCTCCCTGACGGCACCACCAGATAATACACCCCCATAGGGACGGTTGACAGTCCTCCTATTCCGAGATAGTCTAGACCTCTTGTACTCAGCGGGTCTCAAGTGAGGAATCTGCAGTTACATCCAGCATTAGATAATAATGGAGGCACAAGGATATGGCTTAAGTTTACATGACTACTTGCAATGCTTGAAACATAAAAACTCTCACAATCAACAATGTTATTAGCTGAAGACATGATGCAAGCTTCACAACCAATCTCAATTTCAATTGTAAGATAGAGGTTGCATAAATCACTGACAACTCAGACAGATAAAGGAAAATAAAACCATACCCCTTGGATCCTTTTTCCAGTCACGGGACACTTAGGACCACTTGCTCTCTTCTTGGTGGTCTGGTACACCAGCTTTCCCCCTAAATTTCAAGCAATTCCAAGGAACAAACATAACACATTACTATTAAAATGCAGAGAAAAATATATTAGCAACTAACATTGATGCTTCTAACAAAAATGAGACTGAAGTTGTCCAATTAACTCAATTAACCCTGAAAAAAAAAGGAGTATTGAGCATTGATAGATATCACAGAAGAGCATGAAAGAATAACACATGAGACACAGTTGGCAAATCATCTTCACATTTTAATGAATACAAAAGATTTATTTCTTAAGATAGCATATCAGTTCATGAACTAAAAGTTTCATATCAACATGGTTTCCTGTTTTCAATTCTATGGGATGATCATCTAGAAGATTAGAGCAAGAATTCCCAGGAAAAAAATAAGTCCTTTGGTAAACATTGATATTTAATAACATCTTCAGATATACCCAATCCATTTAAATCAAGTGCTACAACGTTTTAAGGATTACAACAATACAAACAGAACGAAATATTTGTCATGCTTTAACACTCAGGCATGAAATACAACAAAATCAACATTCCAACATCAGTAGCCATACATCTTTAAACTTGAACAAACTCCAAGGATCAAAATTATTTAAAATCACAACACATGGATCTAACAGCAATAATTGAACTCTTCAAACCCCAGCATTAATCTCGTAACAAGTACTCATTAATGTACTTAGACATCAAAGACAAGATATACCAGGGGTTTTTACGACCCGGTGCTGGTTCGACTTGGTGGCATAGCTGTGGCGCTTGCGGTAAGTGAGACGTTGAACCATTTTCGTTCGATTGCCGAAAGATGGAGGGCAGGAACCTGTGGGTTTTGTTTGGAGTGGAAAGAGCAAAGTTAAAGCCCAATACCCCTAGATCCAACGGCTATGGCTTCTTACATTTAACGGTTCAGATTGATTTCTTTCTTGGACCCAACCCCGTTGTTGGTACGAGTCGCTACCCTTTTTGTGGTCCGTTTTACCCCTGTTGAGGGGATATGACGAGTTTATACAAATAAATCATTGTCTGAATAAGGGGAGACATAAAATTGCGGGGTTCCATTGATATGTTTCGAAACTTGGAAACTTAGTGGATATTTAGACAACATTTAGGGACTAGAATGAATTTCACCCATTACACACAAAACTTTTTGTAATTATATTACAACCCAAAGGTTTTGTGTTGTGTGTTTGCACTTGGCCACATAGAAAGAAAATTAATTTATTAGGAAAGAAAATAACTATATTTTTCTTGCCTTTGCCAGACAGAATTCCCATTCAGTCGTGCAAGAACTGAGCTGAATAAGGAACAAGGCAAAAGATATCAAATTTAGATAGCTTCAGTCATGTTCATGAGGAAGTAGACAACGATTGATCGTGCTTGGGGGCAGCATCGGAGCTCACTTCTGGTTCCACTTCTGTTGTTTCAGGTTTTTGGTCTGCTGAAGCAGCTGCCAAGATTTTCTTCTCTGAGGCAGTCTTGGTGAGATGATTGTAGCAGCCCTTCTGTTTGAAGAGCTGAGCAAAGTGGGGTTTGCAGTAAAGGATTCCATCCAAAGCAGCATAGGATGAAGTTGTCAGGAAACAACCACCATGGGAACACCTGAAGCATGACTTATGGAAGGATTCACCCTCTACGGTCACCTGTTACAAACCAATTTTGCTCAAGTTTCTTACAGTAAGTTTGATCATAGATTAAGAAAGAAATGAATACTAAATTGAATTTCAAACCTTCTCTAGCGGGTACACGGTTTTCTTACAGGATGTACATTTGTCTTGGGTTCCAGAGAACTTGCCGGAAAATTTGCTCGGAGTCCTCGTCTGCAGATAGGAGATATTACCCAACATGCTGTAACAAATGAAATCTAGCAAATAGAGGTAGTAGGAAAGAATTTGAGTACCAGTCCATTCTGTTTTTGTCCAGCTGCACAGCCATATATAAGAGGAGCAACATATTAGCGAAGTATCGTAAAATGTATGAGAATAAACTGTAATGCTTAGACAGGGGAAAAGAAAACCAGGACTGTGATGTTAAATGTTTCCAATGTATTAAATCTCACGTTGGGATTTGGCAGAGAAACTGCCAGTCTTCTTGAAGAGTTGCTCAAAGTGAGGTTTGCAGTATAAGACTCCTTCCATCGACGAATAGTTGCCCATCTGCAACAAAAGTAGTACAGGTGAGCTAAAAGACAACATTCCTGAGAAACCTGGAAACTAATTGGAGGTCTTATTTATGATAAGAAAATTATACCCCAAGAAGCCCATTGCAATGACTGCATTTAAAACAGTTCTTATGATAGGGAATCCCGTCAGCTGTTAACATATCAATGAAGTGAACCGTCTTATCACAAGCCTTGCATTTCTCTTGAGTCCCGCAGAATGCCATTTTCTCTGTTGTTTTCTTTCTTGAATTTACAAAAGAAAAATCTGCTCTCTCTGGATAATGTAATCAGGTTATATGAAGAGACAAGAGGATTTCTAGCAAGTCTGCTTCTGTGAATGAGATATAACATTCACCATTTCCTGTAATAGATAAAATGGATTAAAGGCCAAAAATGAAATGGATAATGGATGGAGAAGGTGAATTACACTGTATCAAAGACAGGAGATCAATACGTCAATCCAGAAAATAATGTACTAAGAATAGAATGGAAGTCAATGGAAAATTTTGTGACCAAATGTTTATGTGGTGGTTAAATTAGCAGACTTCAAATGGGTATTTACTATATTTAGTTATATTTCTAGAGACATATACTCCAGTTTAGAAGAAAGGGAATTGCTATCGTTAGCTTCTGGTTGACAAACCTGGTGACTCCAGAAATTAGAGATTGAATAGGAGAAGACAAACCCCTACAAGGCGATTTGCAGAGTAAACCGGATATAGATTTGGACACATGGGCTACAGATTTGACCCCAATTACAAACCTTTGAATGCGACAGTACAATAGCTGCCAATGTTGGATTGGACATAGATAAGGTGACAGTACAATGCGAGTGCAGTATTAGAGGAAATTAAACACTTGGATATAAAGAATTGGATCAGTTATACCATGCTACATAAATTAATCGACCGCACTGCAAAGCAATAAGAACTTTATTAAGGAAGAAAATAGTAACATACAAAAACAAACAATTTATCAGTCACAAGAGTAGCCACTGTACATAAATTACAGGCACATCACTTACATTCATCTTTCAAATGCAATGAAACCTTGAAAAACCTCAAAACCCTCTACAATCATGTAATCTATTCCAATAAAACCTTCATTATTCCCCCAATTTGTATTCAAAATTTTCAGTAAAACAAAAACAAAGTCAGATTTTTGATGAATAACCGGCAGGATATGAATTGTCTCAATAAAAACTAACCAAAGCCAGCCCATGCTATAATGTTGAAAAGAATGATGAAGATTGTCCCCAACCAACCAGGCAAGCATTCAAATAAATTGGGATCATTTGTGCTCGTGCACTAGATGGTCTTTTACTCCAAAAAATCATTGGTTTCTGTATTGAAACTGGGAATCATGCATATGCACTCCTAGTTTTGATTTCATCATCATCTTCTCAAGCATTTGTACTCTTTTTACTCTCATGGATGGAACCCTCTCTCAGAGCTGCCTGTGCCTCATTTTCCCTTCCCAATGCAAAAAGAGCAGCAGCTTGTAAGTAGGCTGCAATATGCCAAACGGGAGATATCACTTGGGCCTGCGATGCATCATTGAGAGCCTCCTCTGGCATGTCATTCATGAGATAAGACAGACTTCGACGTACAAAAACTGTTGGGGAGACCATTGTTCCAACATCAATAAACTGCACAAATAACCAACTGTCAATTCCCCATCGGAATTGCATTTTAATATCCTATTGATTTTGATGCTTATTGGAACTTTATTGATCATTTGTTAGCGAGATAAGGGATAACATAAAATAAAAATAAAAACTTCTTGAATGCGTCCAAGACCAACATCTACTGCAGACAGCATGGCTTTCAATAAACTTCTTTTCAGGACACACATCCTTTTAATTCCAATTCTAATAATTTGACGAAAAACAATGGTAGTTTTACCTTTGTTATAATTTAAAAACTCCATTGTCCTTTTGACTTGCAAAAACAAGTGTAATAAAGGAATCCACTTTAATATGTGGAGAAAGAAAAGAGCGAGACAGTAAAGAATTATGAAATGATAATGAAATGATATAACCATATTAAGGGCCCTTCATTAGCAACTTGTGCCAATAAAGCTTGAAACAGTTCTATCCATCTGGGTCCTTAACCATGCATACATATGATAGTCAAGTATGCCCATGAAAAGACCAGGTTGATTTTAAACCTTAACAGATTTGAAAGCACCTTAAATTTTTAGGAAACTAGGGAAACGCACAGCAAAGCCATCTAACCTGGGAATAATATTCAATGGCGGCTTTGAGATCTTTATGCCTAAAAGCAACATCACCCTTTTTCTTTGAATTCAATGTTTCCTGTACCTGGTTGGTCCACATCTGGAAAGAAAGCTGCAAAAAGAATACAATGCTAATGGGAGGAAAATTGTTTACTTAAACACTAGAAATCAATGACATAAATGAACAAAATGAATACAGCTCTGCATTGATTGTACAGAGTCAGACATCAAGACCGCATGAGATGACTGACATAACTGTAAGTGGACTGCAGTTATGTGTTTAAACTCACTGTGATCAAAATTGATGCAATTTCCAATATTCTGCCAAAAAAGCAGGTGACCCCATATCACACGCAAGCTAATAGTTGCTTATGTTCTGTCTAGGAGCGGTTAGTCTGATAAGATAGGGGAATGGAAGAGAAAGCAAGAGCAGAATTGTTTAAAGGCTAAACAAAAAGGTTACTTGTCAACTATGTGTTGTTAAATGTTTAGACATGTACGTAATCCCAACTTACCGACAAGTTCAATATATATATATATATACACACACACACACACATGCATGCATGTGCAGATTCATTATAACATTTACACAATCACAACCATTAACACAATCAAACACCAAAATCTTTGAAGGCATAACAGTGGAAAAGGTTATTTTTGTTTTGTATATCAGAAACAAACCTCTGTAGCAGCACCCTCATCATCTTTATATGCAAGCTGTTCCAATATCCCATGAATGGCAGTCAAATCCATTCTCAAGCAAGCTTCACCCAGTGGTGAAAGAGGTAAAGCTGCAGCACTGTGAGGTATACCCATCAATGCATGAGAAGGAACCTGCAATGTTATCGTTCCAGTAAATGAAAAAAGGTATCACTGAGCTTTTCATACTGATAGTAGCCTATTTATGCAAACACGAAGTTGCACATCACATTTGTCAGTTTCTGAGATATAATATTATGATCTAGGCCCAGAAAACTTTTAACATTAACCAACTGCCTGAATTCTCCTTCAGTGTCTAGTTAATATGAACTCCACAAGCAGATGGCAAACTACATATAACAATGTTCCTGACTGGAGTTAGCCGTAAATATACAGTAATAATGGGCTGTACTTCCTCAACATAATAGTTTGAGTGGTTTTAAAAGACAGAGATTAGTAGGTAGTAGTATTGAGAGCAAGATGATATGTGACAGGTATAACATTAATCGACTCAAGACAAAAACAACTTACCTCAGTATCCTTCTGAAGAGGAACCAATGCAGCAACTAATGACTTTGGATTTGGTCGTTCTCGGGGCTCATACTGCAAACATCGTGAGGCTAGACGCACTAATTCAGTTCCTTCATCATTAGAAAATTGGCCTTCCAAACAAGAATCTGTCAATGTCTGAATGTTCCGATCCCGTATTAGGTCCAATGCCTGAAAGAATAAATGTAGATGGATGTTATATGTGCAATGGTATATTGTCCTTAATGCTCAGATGAAAAGCCAAGCAGCACAAAAAATGATTATAACGTTCATTTCATGGACTTAAAGATTATTACACAGGACTCCCATTAGGGGAGACTGTCACAGACAAATAGCTTCTAAGATTAGTCATCAACTTACATTCAAATCAATAGCAAGAGCCATTCTAATAACTATTTTAAGTGTATACAAATACATTTGCTTTGATGATGCGCATACCGATCCCCTTAGTGTACAAATACATTCCATTCCCCACCCCATAAAAGCAAAAAAGAAACAGCTGTACTCAATTCAAAAGTTCTGAGAGTGATTCTTTAAAAAAATCGAAAGTGCTTCTGTTTACACTGTAAACTATATTCATTAGTTGATATTAGATAAGAGCTACACCCAGCAAAATGTTTGTAGGATGATCAAGCTGGTACTCTACACACTACAAAAGCACACCATCCATTACAAAATGCCATATTCTGACTAATGGTTTTATTATATTTGAAGGAAAAAGGGAGCCCATAAAGGGTAAACATTTGACAAATCAGCTACCTTCTCACAGACCACACAACTAATCCAAGCTAAAAACAACAAATAGCCAGATTGTAGAAACAATTAAATGGAACAAATTTGAGGCTCCACTCCTTCAAACATGATACCACAATATATTTACAGTTGTTTCTCATTTTGTTTGAAATACATTTTATACACTTCCCTAAGTAAAGTTAACGGTCTATAAAAGGTATACTTTGAGTCACTTCCAGAAAAACGCACAAGTTCAAGGATTCAAGCGAAAGATAGACAACTAACTCTCTTCGTTCATTATGATTCAATTGTATAAAATATAACTCTAGCCTTCTAAAAGATCTCTCCAATGGCATTCCAGATTCTCACTAGGACACCAAAAACAAAAGAAAAATTGCATTTCTTATGCTGAAAGATTTAACATGTAAAAAAATTCATTATAGAAGAAGTGCAAAATAAACAGTAAATGAGATGGTACAGCCACTAGCAAAACATACAAAAAATTGGAAGCCATAAAGTAGATTGCACTAAAATTTTATATCTACTATTCTATCAAGAAAAGAACTTACATGGCTGGGAGGAATATGTTTCCCACTGAGAAGGTCAAGTAGCAAGGTGCCAAAACTATAAATAACACTTTCTGGTGTTACTCTTCCTGCAGAAAGAATAACAAACAGGAGTTATTTAGACACAACAGAATCAAAAGAAAATTGTCACAACAATATGAGAACATATGCAGCATCCATCAAATTGCAAAGAACAAAACAATCATTAAAAGGTAAGGTTTCAAAACCAGTAAGGCATCTAATAATAACTTGCCTGGAACTTATACATAACGCAAATATTCAAGTCAGCAAATACCATTACCCTTTGACCTCTTCAGTAAAAAAGTTTTAAACAAAGGAATTTCATAAAACAATATCAACATAAGATGTCATCCCAAAAGAAACTCAATGAGTAGTAATTGCCTTTTAGTAAAACCAACATTGTGTCAATCAACATATAATGTATAAAATTCATAAAAGATTGATTTGTGCAAGCTATTGTTTCAGCATCCTCTGCAGTAGATAGCCAAAACAACAACTAAATCAGCATCAAGGCTGAAATAAACGTATAAAACTTTTGAGGGCAGAGAGGGAGAAAGAACTTATAGATCACCTTTGTCAACCTTTAGCCAAAATAAAGCAAAACATTTATCATAAGAGTGATACTTTGTTTATCTGGAAAGAATACAGAAGTAATTAACAGAACATGGTTTCCAGGTCACAGTCTTTATACACAACACCTACAAGGATGACCAACAACAGCCAGACATGGCACAGGCAAAATTGCATTTAACAACTTGAATCAGCATATTTGGAACCTACGATATAAAAGCCAGTATCACACATGCACCATAAGTCAAAATAGATCATGAATGATAAAAAAGGTTGGTGTTCACTTTTGTCTTACCCGTTCGCAAGTACTCAGGAGGAGTAAAAGCCAAGTTTGTGCTGTAGCTCCTTCCATCTCTACTGTTCTTCATCAGACCAAAGCACGAAAGTCTAGGGTTGCCATCCTGAGAAATAATATGAAATGCTAAATCCTAACTGTGAAAATGGCCAACGAATTTGATCAAAGTAACATACGTACATCATCAAAAACAATCCTATAAGCATTTAGATCATGATATAGAGCACGCTCTCTGCTGGTACAATATTCTAGAGCTTGTGCAAGATGTAAGGCCACCCTCAGTCGCATAGCCCATTTCATAGGTTGTGTTTCCCCTGAAAACATGTAAAATATCAGCTGTAAATGCAAGAAATATGACCCATTTGATGGTTTAACTAAGCAAACTGAAAATGAAAAAATGACAAATAGCATCCAATATTGAAGGGAATCATATTTCACCGCATAGATCCTAGTTAATAACATAAGTGTCACACACTGCCATTAGTTACCAGATTAGGGTAATCCGATTAGACTGATCAAACTAAATCCAAAAACTCTATTAATCTCGCAATTAATCAAAAGCAACTAAAAAACATAGCAGCAATTTAAAAACGTATAGCTGCCACATACTGAAATCTTTTTTTAAGACAGAAGGCAGATTCTCTGAAGAGTCAATCCTTCATCATCACATGCAATAAAAATTTAAAAATTAAAAAAATCCAGAAAAGGAAAATGTGATGGAAATATGTGCTTAATAAAATGAAAGAACTAGACACTGACAGAGTTTTGATTACTTCCGAATCATCAAGACATGAACTTGAAACATAAAAACAAGAGCCAACAAAACAAAATTGCTCACAAGAAGGAACTAAAATCAAACTTACAATGAAATAGGTGCTTTGCCAGTGTATCATTTGGCATAAATTCTGCAACAAGTAATCTTTCATCACCTTCACAGCAACAACCAAGTAAATTTGCCAACCTATGGTTCCGAAGCTGGCCAACAGCTCTGGCTTCTTCCTGAAGCAATCAGAAAGATAAAGATAGAGATCTAACAAATCTCATATTGCAATGACAAGAAGATTACTTCATCAGTAACCATTTATACACCAAATATAAATAAAGCATGGAGCAAGCTAATGTCAAGGACTGTGTTATCTTTTCAGATGCTTCTTTTTAATGATATTTCTTCAGATAGTGACTCAGAATAGACTAGAATACCCATGCAACACAAAAGCTTACATTCGACTACTAAAGTCATTTCTACACAACTCCATCAAATAACCCAATCAGAGTGCCAGAGAGAAGGTAAACTTACCAAAAACTGTTGACCATCGGGCCATGCTGGCCTATTAAATCGCTTAACAGCAATCTGTCTTTGATTCTCCAATTTTCCCTTATAAACGACATTTGGTGCCCTTTCTCCATGTTCAGAAACTATATTTTCTGCGTCAAATCCGGAAGTAGCCATCCTAATTGTCTCGATAGAGTACTCGCAGAACACAGGCACATTATCAACTTCACCTTTCCCCTCGTTTTCTGTGAACCACAAAACAAAATCAAACATTGACAGTCACTTTCCATAGGGCATAGGTGAAAAAACCAAGTTCCCACTTCGCTTACCAACATTTTGAGCCTCCGGCACAGCTTCACCATACTCTGAACCCCAACAACACGTGGTGAACTTCGAACACTCACAGCCCATCTCAATACCAAATTCAATGGCGACCCTGATAACCCTCAAACTTCAAATAACACTCCTATTTTCACGTTCTATATGTTGTAATTTCATGGTATCGAAGTCAAAAACTTAAACGGACACCATAATTCTTTTTAAAAAGAAAAATGCGAAGACAGATGCCAAATTCCATGTAAAGCAACCCCAATTGGCCTGTGAAAATAAAAAGTCATCGATACATTAATTTTAAAGGTACAAGGAGCTGCAAAAGAAGATAACAATAGTTAAAATCTCATACCCAACGTCATTTGCTCCTCTCATTAAACTAAAACACAGAATCAACTAAATCTATCTAAATCAATTCAGCTGTATTCTTTTATTCAGTTGGATTTTCCATCTCATCTCATTTCATTAAATCAGAGAATAAAATAAATAAATAAATAATCACAAAACAAAACAATCAAAACGCTACTTTCGTCTCTTTCTCTCTCTTTCTTTCTCCCCTCTCAGCTTTCTTAGCAACCAAACAAAAACTCTACAGAGTCAACTTACACAGTTGTCAAAGGAACTTAAAACTCATCCACCTTCCAAAACAACTCCGAGTGATTATTATTCCAGGTTAATCAAAACAGTTAAATTACCAAACAAGGCAAGCATTAAGAGAATTAAATATTTTTTTTAAAAAACAGCAAATCGATAGAAAGTATATACAGAGAATCAGCAGAGCAGATAAAGCTTCAGAACCTGAAATGATTCAAAGTGATTCCTCGTTCTCGATTTGGTCAAAACAAGTAAAGAAAAATTAATTAGCAGGAGTTCTTTTACTTTCCGTTGGAAATGATGGAAATGTTTTCGAAAACCGATTGTTAGGGGAATTGAAAGATACTTCGAGATTGATAGGTAGAAGAAACATTTATTACAATACAATAACGTGTAATAAAAGCGACAGTAGTGGTATGTGCATGTGTGTCGTCTATGTTTTATTTATTTCCCACCGACATGTCCTGCCTTTTGTTATTATTAAATTATTTTTTTAAAAAATATTAATTAATTTATAATTCAAAAATTAACCCACGATAAGGGTTTAATTATATTTTATAATTTTTTAAAAAAAAATTTTTTTTTCAATTATATTATTTAGAGGATGGCACGTAATAGACTATTGAAATCACATAAGCTACTGTTGTGTGTTTCACTTGTGATGGAAGCCAAAATGGATTGATTGTACAGTTGCCAGCGAGACGGAAAAGGTTTGGGACAGATGGCAAAATGGGTCCTTATCGTTTGATAGCTGAGACAAATGGGCATTGTGAACGCCATGATTGAAGCAAGTAGAAGAATGTTTACTTACTTAACCAATAGGCCAAGGCAACCATTTGTATTGGCTGTTACTAGTCAATCACGTTCAAAATGGATTAAATTTAGCATGGAAAGCAGGAGAAAGTTTTAGTTGAGATAGATTCTATGATGGTAGATTCTTGGATAAAGAATTGGTACTCCTTTAGCTTTAGAGTTTGCATTAATTGGGAGAGAATTCCACTAAAACAAGAGCATACGATGAGCATTAGGAACGTGGGTTATGAATTAAGTTAGCGGAAAAGGATTGATCATGAAAGGCAAAGGAAGGTCACCTTTAAATCAACGTGACATAGACATAAATGCACCATTTCGTCCGTCCATCTCAGTCAATGTTTCCCTTTGGTCCCGTCAGAAACTCACTCACCGTGCACACATCTGCACCATAGACGGGCTCTGGGGTTTCTTTAAAATCCGAGCATCCATCCACACGCTTCTCCCTCGTGTGACTGAAGTCATTGCCATCCATTTTACTTTCCTAAGTTGAGATTGAAGGGTAAAAATATGGAATCTCAATAACCTACCAAAGTTGAAAGGTTCCGTACTTCGAATGGCTCGTCATATTGTTACTGGCGTTATGGTGCGTTTGGTTTTTATGCTGGCATTAGGAATTATCATCACTGGCATGTATGGCGGTTTACCTTGCATAATTTTTGAGTAGTTCTGTCTTTGAACTTTGTTGAAGACGAAACAATGCATTATAATGGTTTAAAGTTGTTGTGTTGTGAAGAAAGTTGATACTCTGAACAGCAAGCTGAAAGTATCTTTAATATTTGTTGGCATTTGAAGTTCTTCTTTCCCTTACAGATTGCTTCAACTCGAGGGAGCATTATAATTTTCTGATGCTTTTTTGGTAAAATTTTGCTATTCCAGATTGCTCGTGACTGACAGTAACCCCTTTTTTTTTCCAGGTGATTTGGAATAGCCTTCCACAAAGATCAACATCTGTGCTGCATGTAATCCTCTAGCAGAAGAGTCAGCTCTTCCACTAACTGTGGACAATGAGAGGTAAGTAGCATAATGCTCGTCCATTGAAATTGTCAAGTGTTAGCATGTTCTTCTGTTCTTGTTGTTTCCTAGATGTTTCATGTCGTGATGTTGAGAATTTTTATTTTTGATGTGATACTTCAAAACAACATTCATTGTGTTTTCTTCCCTGATCTCAATAGTTTAGGGGAAGAGAACTGAAAGATGCAGTAGGTCTTTATTTTATTAAGTTTAAACGCCAAATGGAAATTCAGGGAGAGACTACTGTCCTTGTGTATCTGTTGTGTGGTACCTTATTTAGTTGTGAACCCCGAGTGTGTTCCTGAAGCAGATTCATATTACAGAAAACAAAGGCCACATTTCTTATAGTTATCTATCCAACCATATTCTATTTATTATATGGCGACTGGTTTTTTCTTGTATGATTTGAGTTTGACAGATCAAATGCTGAATTTCTGGAGCCGAAAACGCCTTCTCGTAGACACACAGACTCAAGAAAGAAAGTGAGAGAAAGGCAGAGTCAAATCTAACGCAGAAGATGGGAGCAATTACAGGTAACAGAAGTGTACTTCAACTGTTCCAGTTGGCATTGATAACTTGTGGTGGCGAAATAGGAAGCCTTTCAAAAGAGCAGCTGAAAAACGTGCAGTGCTGGGAGTCTCTCTCCATTTATGTACGCAAAGATGAACGTTGGTGATCAATCATTCAATTCATTCTTATGGTTTAAGCTTACAGTTGTCTTAGGCCCAGATGCTCCATTGGAGAGATTATTACACGTGTACGAGTAAAATTGAGAGAAAAGGCCAAGAATCTCAGCAAGTTGCAGGTTTGCAGTAATTGATTCTCCGCAACCAATGGGACTCGGCGGAGCTTTGAAGCACAAGCCCAATTATTTTTGTATAACCAATAAGTTGGTTATGCATATGTCATGGATGATGGGTTGGTTCAAATGATCTTTCAATGGATTGTAAGCCAAGTCAAATGTCATAAATCATAATTACCTAAAGTCAAAGCACAAAACAAGACACGACACCTTGTAGTGCAGTCCAACAAAGCCAACTGGAAGTTTTTGTAACCTTGATAACAGCACGCCACAGCACAGCTCAGCACATCCTTCCCTCTCTCCCCTTCTCAGTTTACATAAAAATACTACACTAGTAAAACCAAAACCAGCGAAAGTATGCCAACAGTGCCATAGAAAAAAGAAACTCTGCCTGCACTAAGAATTGTCATTCTGATAAGGGCAATGCATGCATCATGATGTATTATCGCACAGATTGTCTACTGTTGGGTTTTCAGCCACTTTGATGGATCCCGCCTCTGTCTCTGTAAACCCACTGCTTAAAACTTCACTAGTATAGGCATGGTTCATTTGTTTGGTCAGAAATTATAGTTAGTTAAACCACTTCCTCGGTTACAGCCAGTCCAGTCCCTCCCCTTCCCCGACTATAACCAGTAATAAGTAGCAAGTAGTAACAGGCATGCTGGCCAGTAGTGACAACTTAACAATAAAGAAACGAAAAAGGGGTCTTCCAACTTCTTACCTTTAATTCAATTCAAAGGCTCTTTATTTTTCCATTCTTTTTCCTCCCCTCCTTGTCCTTTCTCCCTTTCCTTTTCTTCACTTCCTGCGTTTCTTTTACAAAACCCTAGATTTCAAATCTAGGGTTTTGTTTGTTTGTATTTTCGTTCATGAACTTAGGCACGGTCCGTCAACTGCTTTGTTTTCGAGATTGCTACTCACTTCCTTTATTTGATGCGTTTTCTTTTTATTTTTCTTAGAGCTTCTGTAATGGATTTGTGAGAGTGAAATGTACGACCTTAAACTGTATTTTATACGTTTATTTTGTGGTTTAAGTTCAAAATCCTTGTTGGGTTGTTAGATTTTCCTCATTTTAAAGAAGAACCCCTGCAACAACTCTTGTTTTGTTTTGAAATTACGCCCACTCGCAAAGTTTGTAGTCGTCATGATTTAGGGTTAAGGGGATTTTGTTTGTTTTCATACCTTTTGGTTTGCGTTTACAAATCTCTGGCTGTCTGCTGTATGATATCCCTGTTAGATAAAAATCCTTGTAATTATAAAACCTCCATTGGAGTCTGTACGCCGTGTACTGAGTTCAGTTTCTTTTTAGTTCATATTTTGGCTTAAGAGTTTCTAGTTAGCAACCCAAAGAAGCAATTTTTTTTCTTTGATAATTTTGTTTGTAAATGCATGGATGGAAGAGAAGCGATGCTTGTATCTGGTGCTGGCTCCGCTCCCTATTACATACAACACAGAGGAGCATTTACTGGGTCTCAGTCAGCACCACAAACTGGTTTATTACAAACCCCACCTGGTTTCAGACCTTCCTCAAGTTCTAACCTTCCAACACAACCAAATGTGGGATCAACATTTGCGGTTGAGCCCAAACATGTCAATTTTGGTCATAACATGGGTGTGGCCTCTGGGGCGCCTCTGAGCGAGCCTGTGAAGAAGAAGAGAGGTAGGCCCCGGAAATATGCCCCTGATGGGCAGGTTTCGCTGGGGCTTTCCCCTTTGCCAGCTAAGCCTAAGCCCTCAGCAGCATCAGACTCGCAGGCCTCGAAACGAGGGAGAGGCCGTCCTCCTGGGACTGGGCGGAAGCAGCAATTAGCAACCGTTGGCAAGTCTTTTACTAGATTTGATATGATTTAATGTCTCAGCTATGTTGTACCTTAGATGTAGAAGTTCAGATTATTGCCATTCAATTTTGTATACATTTTATAAAGATAGCGATTTGTCATATTGTACCTTTTACCTTTGAAGCGTTGTTCAGTGATAAATTAAGATTTCAACATTTTTTTTTCCAATTGGCATGTAGGATATTTCCTTGAACGATCACTAAATAAAGACAGGCATAATTAGTCCGCTGATTTCATGATTTTAGAGTGAATTTGATGTGTTAGTTATATCTTTTAATTGGTTATCCAGTTATTCAGCCCATCACATTTCCTTCTTGAGATCCACCTAATTTTAGCAAGGGATGTTATAAGTGACTGCATTATCCCCATTAACATAAAGTTAGCAGAAGTAACAAATTTGTGTTCAGACAATATTAAGAAGCTGTAAAGCTCGAGGTGAATTTTTTGGAAACAGAAGCAATTTCTGGCCTTGATCTTGTTACCCGTTTGCACCACTAGTTTCTGCAACAATCCTTGCTTTAATGTCTGCTGTGAAAGAGATAAAAGAAAATTTAATGTTATGCTAGTAATCTGCCTGCACTTAAGTCAGTTACTAATCATTCATGTCTTTATTCCTGATTTGTTTGTTATAAATTTACATTGTGGCTTGTCAAACTTGTTTCTTATTTATTTTTTACTTTTCTGGTAGGTGAATGGATGAACAGTTCAGCTGGATTGGCTTTTGCACCGCATGTGGTCTCCGTTGGAGTTGGAGAGGTATACTACGTTCATTCCAGTTTCTGATTCATTTATGCTCTTGGTGCTGTGGTGTTTTGTATTTATGGACTTCCCATTTCAGCTCAAGGCTGCATGATCTCACCAACATGTCTATCATTTGATGAGATGTGGTTGTTTGAAAGACTCCAATGAACTCGAAGTTTTTCCTTCTGAGATGTGCTTTGCTGATCCTTCAGTGGTTACTTGCTAGAAACCATAGATGGCTATCAGTTCATGCGGTTTTAGTGTTATATGTTGTCAGGGGTCAACAGGTTCTGTGGATTTAAAAATTCTCTTGTTACAACTAGAAGTTTTATGTTTTATTCAGCTTATGTCTATGGAGGTAGTTTGTGCTGCTCCATTGATATACACAAATGTTAGTATTTTGTTGAAACTTGTTGTAAGTACATACAAACATGCATGTGTGAATCCACTGCTTGTTTGCAGGGTTTTGTTGTGTAAATGTCTCCTAATCAGAGCCATGTTGCTTTTCTTCGTGTGGACTCACTTTTGTGTGAATGTAGTGTTGAACTATCCATAATGGTAGTGTTTAAGAGTTATTGTTTAAACCGTTGTTAACTTGAAATGTTTTGTAAAGGAGCTAACAGTTTTATCATCCTTTGTAGGACATTGTGGCAAAAGTATTTTCATTTTCACAACAGAGGCCAAGGGCTGTGTGCATCTTGTCAGGCAGTGGTACAGTTTCATCGGTAACACTACGCCAGCCTGCATCTTCAGTGCCCACTGTCACATATGAGGTTAAAGCACTCTAGTACCCTTTTTTTAAAAATATTTTTCCCAATAAACTATTTCATTTTACTACTTCGCCATTTCTGAAGTAAGAATACGGAGGCATCAATGGTTTCTTTTTGATCAATGATGTGTTGAGAAAATCTATACAACCCCATTATGGATTGTTTTCATGTACTGTAAATGATTGCACATTTATTTAATAAAATTTTGTGCCTATGGTTGCAATGATTTATTTATTTAAAATTTGATATCTACCATGGGCTGAGGTAGATGGAAATTTTTGTTTAAGGATGTGCTAGATCTGTTAAGTAAGTCTGATTGTGTGACATAACAGAAGGAAATCAATGATATAAAGAGACCTTTGGTAATCACAATCAAGTAATTTCTTGGTATCAAAACAGAACGGTGGCAATGATGTCCAGTTATGATTTTTTGCTTCATTCAAAAAGGTTGTGATTATGTTTTATCTGCAGTATGTATGCAGTGGAGTAAAATTAAGCATATCTCTCAATTCTCTAGTGATAACTGGATCACAGATTGAAGTGGACTGGATATGTTTAGAACTTTAAGATTGCCGTTGAATAGAGTGAGGATGTCATGATATTTGGTTTCACTGAATCTGGTGATGTGGTGACCTCATTGATCCAATTAAGTGACATTCACTCGCTCAGTGAGTTGCTAGTGACTTTTATAGGGATATGCTAGCCATTTGTTTAATGAAGAGAGCTGGGTTGGTAATCAATCTCTTTGTTTCCTTGCTAGTTGAGTTACTAGGTGATGGATGTTTAACAGATGCGATTATGTTAGGGTTGGTAATCCAAGGAGGCACACATTCACTCCCATTTATGAAGTGGGACTTGTATTGAAAACAAGGTCTCGATCAAGTACGATCTTCTGCCCTCTCTGTATGATGGTGAAAATTGTGTAACATAGGACATATTAGATGCTTTGACCTGCACTCATATTTTTGAATTGGGTCTTCTAAGGATTACCAACATTGTCTGCTTTCAATCTATCTTATGAAAGAAGGAACAAACAAATTTGTTGCCTTGAATATCGACATTTTGAGCAGCCTGGAGGAACTTATTTGGTTTATTTTGCTTGTGTAGGGTCATTTTGACATATTATGTCTGTCAGGCTCATTCTTACTTGATGAAGATGGTGGTCCTCGTGATCGTACTGGTGGTGTTAGTGCTTCCCTTTCTACTCCTGATGGTCATGTCTTTGGTGGTGGAGTTGCAATGCTAATTGCTTCAAACCCAGTTCAGGTACTATTGATTGCTCTGAATTGTGCTCTGCCTTGAGTTCCTTGTTTGTTGTGACTGTGACAGTAACATGCCCACTCACTGTCTCCAATGTTTGTGTTAAAAGCACCTGTTAACAAGGGATATATGTCTGTGATTGCAAGTGTCTAAAGCATGAAATATTTGCTTGCCGCAGGTGGTAGTATGCAGTTTTGCGTATGGCAGTTCTAAGATCAAGAGTAAACAAGTTGCTGCACCTGAGAGTGATAAGAATTCTACACCCCAACCGAGTGATAAATCTGCTACCCCGATTTATGCTCATGCCTCTCATGATTTTTCCTCACCTGCGATGCACGGCTGGCCTGGTTCTCGAACAACTGACCTGAGAAACCCCCACACAGAGATTGATTTGACGCGTGGGTGAGGAGTTGCTGTAACAAACACGTGGTGATTTGTACATACGTGTTGTTGTAAATGTACTGAATCTGTGAAAATCATAAACATCTGAAATCCACCGTTTGTCCACTAGGGGCACTGGGCATGTGCTAACTTAGTTTATAACAAGGACATCATCTTTAGTTCTCAGAACAGCCATGGGAACTCTTCATGAACTTATTTTAGCAGTGTGCAATCCTTAAAGTTGTTTTCTACTGGACGACCCATTAGACTTAAAAAATGTTTCAAAGCAAGGTTTAGTAGCGACAGCCCGTGTCTGTCACTCTGCCTAAAATTTCCTTTTCCTTGCAATGGCTAATGAACTAATTAGCTGCATCTCCAGCCGGCCAGTCGTTTTAACTAAGATTGACATGACAGTCTTGTACGGTGGAGAAGATTTGAAAATTCTTCTATTATTTTTGCATGTTTTTGTGCTTTGTCGGTAGCCGACCAGTCCATATTATTTAAAATGCATGTTTGCAGCCATCTGCTGCATTCCTTTTCACTTTTGTTCCATTTGCTTTCTCGATAGTCTACAATTCGTCCATCATATTTTTGCGTTGACGACATTTCTGTATTGCACAGATTATTGAAATTTTGACGACACGATTTCTTTGGACACTTTCTGCCTTCGCATTCTATTCACAGAACCCATCATCGAACACGAGTATGCTACCTATGTTGAGCCTCGTAAGCTGAAGCAACGAAGTCCTGGATTCTAAGAATTTAATATAGCAAATCTATGGCAGAAATTATTTTCATTTTCCAGGGAGCTGAAAACCAGATGAGAAAAGATAATGGGCATATGATTAACAGAAACCTCATTGGCATCGGAATTCTTTCAGATTGTCAAACATGCAAACCAAGCACTTCATTCGAATAACTAAAACTGGGAAATTCACACAATTAAGGCATTTGTACGAATGGACACATAGCTCAGAAATGCATTTCAATTAAAGTGTGCTTATTCATGTAATATCCTCAGTACGCTGAAGGAGCAACCTGATACATAAGACTTATGCAGCCCCCAATAGTTTCTTTACATCCTTCTGCAAAGTATACAAACATAAAACAAGGAGTTTATCAGTTAACAAGATGTGACCGAGGTCGGCATTATAATTAAATTAGGAAATGAGGGGGTCAATGAGATCATAAATCAATAGTTACCTCAATGCTCAGAGGGGAAGTGGTGGGAGCATATCGCTCAACAACATTTCCATCCTTATCGACCAAGAACTTGGCAAAGTTCCACTTAATACTGTCTCCAAAAACTCCACCTTTGGTCGACTTTAGAAACTTGTATAAAGGAGCAGCTGTCTCACCATTCACATCAACCTGTATTGAAAACACAAAATTAAGTTTGTTGCCGAATATCTCCAATGACGAACATAGCAACATTCGATTTGTTGAGCAATACCTCTCAATGTGATGATATAGTTAGTAACACTTCACCACTTGGCAGGGAACTCATCAAAGTTAGCACAACAGTTAGACAATCATAAGAGCAATTTTACGATGGTTCTGATGAATCTTTCTTTGTTCTCCACTGTTATCATCAAGTACATGATTTAACAAATAATAGGAAAAGCAAGGATGCACCTAACTTCCAGTTTCAAGTATCCCAAACACCCTTTTCCTTAGTTGTGCTCATGGGGCTAGCCCATTTTACAATTGTTAAAGAAGAAAGTGTTGGATTACAGATTCATTTCATTCTCTGTCATCCTTTCTGAAGCAATCAATGGAACCCTCTGTGCTTTAGCCTTTTCAAGGAACAGCAAATAATTGCACAACAAAATCGCAATTAAGGTACTTTATGGAGTATCAAATCTGGGCAAGTTAAGATTCTGCAGAACCCATAGTGCCAATCTAGGAGTATATTTGAGAATTCATAACATAGGTCAACTGCTTTAAAAAATCAGATGCTAGTTTACCTAAAGCAATTATTATATTTGGGAAGCTTAGGAGATAAAAATGGGCCATTAGTATATAAAATCAGATGCTACTTTACCTAAAGCTATTGACAGAATATTATACTTGAGCAGCTTGGGAGCTAAAAATGAGGAGAGACAAGAGTATACTTCATTTTAAAAATGTGTAAAATTGCATAACAAGTACCTTATCAAATATGGGATACTCAGCCTTAAAGCGAGTGCAAGCAAATTCTAAAATCTGTTCATTGGTTCCTGGTTCTTGAGCTCCAAACTGATTACAAGGAAATGCCAGAATCTCCAAGCCTGCACTAAGATGAAAGGAAGTGAAAACGCAAGAAAAAGTTCAAGTATTTTTCTCCATTGACTTTGTGTAACAGAATCTAAATACAAAGAAAAAGTAAAGCAAACCTTGGTCTTTGTACTTCTCGTACAACTGACCCAGCTCGGTGTAGTTTGAATTGGTCAAGCCACTGTATTAAATACCAGAGAAAGAATTAAAGATACAGGAAGAGGCATTGATTATGTATTGTAGGATATTGTGGAGGGAATGCACTAGACTCATCCATATATATAAGTTTAACTTAAAATGAGGGAATCCAGCAGCACAATGAAATAGTACAACATAATTTTAATGAGATACAGACATTATCAATCAATAAAGAATAAAATAGATCATGACAAAGAAAAGATTGGAGTCGTGCAAACCATTGTGATGCAACATTGACAATCAAAAGGACCTTTCCCTTGTAAATGCTAAGATCAACATCATTTCCCCTAGCATCCTGCCAATAAGAGAACATAAGATAACAAAATACAAATCAAATTCCCATTCAGTTATTTATTTTTAAAAATAAAAGCCTAGTGGAAATTATCCTCAGTCCCAAATCACACAGATAATGCTAAGATTTTTAATTTTTTTTTAATATTTGTTCATCTTATTTGACTTAGCTCAACAGATAATAATATCACTCATTACACAAGGTACTGCACTAAGCTTCATTTTGATGATGCACTAATCAGTTTTGTAATTATCGTAAATGGCAAACAAACGATGAAACAGATTCTGATCACACAAAATCTCATAAACCCACATGCCAAAACATAAATGAAAACTATTAACAAAATAACAAAAGCAAACAATTGATTTTCATACCAAGCAATCAACCTCATAGCATAAGAAAACAACCTCATAGCATAAGCAATCAACCTCATAATAGAAATATTAACAATAAATCAAAAATCGAAGGAAAAAAGAACCCAATAAGCTGACCTTAACAGTGAAATCGTGAACTGAAGTCTTGGATTGGCTCGCCATTTTATGTTCCGATCTCAAAGTGGAAAACGAAGGCCTTAAAATCCCAGCTTTGTTCGATCGATATACTAAAGGAATTGGCTTACTTTCAAACGATAGCAAACGGGTTTTCTTATAATCCGAAGATAATTTTTTAGTCAAAAGCAGCGAAGCAGATCCCGCTGGTATGCAGAGAGATCGATTGAAGAGAGTACGAGCTGAAGAACTGAGCATCGAGCAGTTTATAGAACTAATCTCGAATCGAAGATTTTTGCGTTCGCTATATAAATTGTGAGGATTCGTGTTACACGTGTAGATTTATTACAGGCAGACGTGGAATACATGTCGCAATCCGGCGTTTTGAGATTATTGGACGGCTGGGATTGTTGCATCAGGCAGACACGTAAAAGATTAATAAAATGACAATTTGGTACATAACTTATAATGGTTTTTCATTCTGGTCCCTGAAGAGCTGCTCTGTTTTCTGTGATTCTTTCCACGAAGATGACAGTTTTTAGGCTTTTGAATCCGCATATCAGCAGCGACAGTTCCCACATTTGTCTGTGGGATCAAGTTAAATTTGAATTTCGGATATTCATAGAATCAGATTCCATTTATTGTCTCCATGTATGACTAGTCCTGTTTCGAATATCATCCAGAAGATGAGGCCGAGGTACAGACAGCCATGTCTAATGGAGAAATAGATAACTTATTCAAATGCAAGGAGTTTATGATACAATAACTTGCAAATACAGATCCCACAAACAGACTTCCAAGCAGTTTTATTATGGACCTAACATGGCTTGATTAACAGCTCAGCACCCAGTGAATCATTAGACCCCCATCAGCCTCTTAATGTCATGCTGCAGAACATTGGAATTAAGTGAATGATGAATTCAGATTGGTATTAAACAACGGAGAGGCAATACAATAAGATTTAGATAGTAAGTAAACGTAGTGCGAAATTAGAGTTTACCTCAATGCTAAGAGGGGAGGTTGTGGGGTAATAACGATTAGAAACTTTTCCATTTTTGTCGACGAGGAACTTGCCAAAGTTCCATTGAATGTTATCCTCAAACATCATGAATTGTCCTGCCTTTAAGGCTTTGTACACAGGAGAAGCATTGTCGCCATTTACATCGATCTAATCATGAACAGCGGCAGTGAACTCAGTCAAAACTATGTATGAAACAAGTATTAAAGATGAGTTGTTTTTGTTCGTGAAAGAATTTTGTTAAAATTGTAGAACAATGAGATTCCAGCTATAACCTTTCCAAATATGGGAAACTCGGCCTTAAAGCGAGTGCAAGCAACATCTAAGATCTGTTCATTACTGCCTGGTTCTTGACCTCCAAACTGATTACATGGAAATGCCAGAATCTCTAAACCTGCAATGAGACAAAAGTAAGTACTGCAGCTAAATGATCAACAAAAGTTGCTGGTAACATTCAAATACGGATGGCATTATATGATCTTCTAGCAAAATTTCAGGATTCATTGAATCTGTGTGCTATTCAGCTGTATCAGGGATGAACTACCGGTAAAGTTTGGAAAACAAGAGGGTACCGAAAACAAACCTTGATCTTTATATTTAGCATATAATTGATTCAGCTCGGTGTAGTTTGAATCAGTCAAGCCGCTGAGTTAAAAATTAAAAATCATAGTTAAAACCTGTTACTAAAATTCTAAGAGAAAGTGTGAATCTGGAGAAAGAGAACTGCCCGAAGCTAGTGCTTACCATTCAGAAGCAACATTTACAATCAAAAGCACCTTTCCTTTGTAAATACTGAGATTAACATCATTTCCCTTGGCATCCTGCAAATAAGAAAACATAAGATATATTTCAAGAAAAGATCCCCAAATTAATGTAAGCTGATATAAGAATATGTATGAAATGAACATGATTCCAAGAGACTAACCTTAACAGTGAAATCATAAATGGATTGACTAGGCATTTTGTGATCCTTGTCAAAGTGCAGATACACTACACAGTACAGGCCTTGAAAACCTTGGTCAGAACAGAATAGCATATGCTTGGGATATATGCCAGTTTTTATGCTTGCAATTTGTTGGGTATTCAACTATTAGATGTAGGGTCTCTTGAAAGCTACATCTTCAATATTTTAATGCTGGATTATTGTTTTCTCCAAACTCGCTTCAACATATCTTCAATATTTTAAGAATCATGCTAAGGAATCTAGATTCCAAAAGGGCAGAGACACAGAATAGGACAATTCTGGGAAGATAAGTTTCAATTCTCCAAATTCTACAGAAGACTGCTATATTATGTTAAATTTGAATTACTGCATGAACATTATTATGTTCTCACACAAGCATCCAATAATTGTTTCTCTACATTGGAGTGTTGTACACCCAACCAATAGAATAGTGCCATGCATACAAAAATGCACCCACGTCATGGTCATTGGCAGCTCATAGAATCTATTAAAGTAGTTCCCCTCAAATCAATCAATAGTTGATGTTGTCTTCATTGTATAAACACGAATTGAAAATTGGTTAATGTACAATCGTCTTACAATTGTCTCTCTTAATGGGGAATCCTTCCCCAGAATTCTCTATGTGCGATAGCAAATGCAAAACAAGAAGAAAAGAAATGAAAACAAGAACAAAAACTGCTGAAGTCTGTTACAATTTACTCCAACTTGTTCACCCTCTCCAGCAGATTATTCATGGTTACTGAAAATGCATCCTGGAACTTGTCAAATTGAGAATTTGAATCCCCATATACCAACTGAGGCAGTAATTCATATATTATATACCTCCTCATATTCTCTCGATCATTTACTGAAATGTTCATCAGCTTCTCTACCACATTACCATTCATTTGCCGAACCTCTTTTTGATCTATAAACACCGAATACTTACCATGATCTTCTGGTAAATGCCATGGATATTGATAAAATGCCGTGAAAGGATCAAAAAATACAGGAATGCAACCTGCAATTAGAGAATCAAATACTGATTTTCTTGTTGGACTATCTCCAGGAGGCTGTAAGCAGAATTCGGAGTCCATGAACAGTTCCATGACAATCTTGGGGTTATCACAACCACCTACACTGCAATTTAAAAACCTGCATGTTCTATTATCCGAAAAGCCAAGGCACTGATTGATCAATATTGACCTTATGTTCTGTGGTTGACCAGGCCGTGGGGCCCCAGCAAAGCTCACTAGGTTCTTGCGTCGCACTCGGAGAATCCTGATTTGCCAGGCGATAATATCATCATCTGTACGAGGATGGAAGTAGGTAGGATGAGGAATTCCAATGTCGTTAACGCGCCATGGTTGCCTTTCAATCAAGAGCTTTATTGGATTTTGCATCTGTTCAAGCTCTAACAATCTTGTTCCCCATGAAAGCTCTGTCCTCCTGAAATCCCATGAAATTTTCCCCAGGACAAATACATGATCCTTACCAGAATTCCGAATCCATGGCTTTCTTGATTCAAGCCATTTCACCAATTCCAGGGACAAAGTATCCTTAACATCATTAGAGACATTTTTGAAATGCCACCTCAGTACATCTAATCCGCCATAAAAAGGGACATAGAAAAGTTTGGCTTCATTTTCATTGTAAACCCTGCATGGATGCTTCAAAACTCTGGAATGAAAAATCAGCTCTAGGGCATATTGATGAGTATAATACCATCTTTCACCAAGCTCTGGAATGGCTTCACCCAATGCATCATTATTGAAAAACTTACAAAAATCTGTTGACCATGGCACCATATCTCCACATTGACCTACCAAATCCTTGGTGAATTTTGTTGGCAAATCATAAACATAAATTCCCCTCCCATCACAACCTTCCTGATTCTTATCTGCCTTCCAGGATCGCTGAAGTTGTACAAATTGTTGAACGGCCTTCTTAGCTGATGCAACCTCGTCAGATGCATCAGCATCATTTCCGGCATTTGCTTCAATACTTCCAGTCGGATCATCTCGAGCAACGTCGACAATTTCTTCAGTACTGGGACTAAAGCTGGAACTCGCAGGAATGGAATCATTGTTGAAACCAGGAAGATCAACAGGGATTTCAGTATGGGGTTGCGTTCCCGCGGAGAAGCAGTAAAGATTGTCGAGCTTCCGGGACGACACGCAAACACGAACAATGTTGCCTGAGAAGACGGTAACAGAGGTCGACCATAGGAAGATTAACATCAAAATTAAAATAACAGCAGGAATTCTGTGCAGAATTTTGATCAAAAGGGTTTCGCAAAAAAAACGTTGTTGCTGTTCTACTTTTTTAGATAGCTTGGCTTTCCTTTTGGCAACGGATACTGCCATCTTTCAGCTTGCTGCTATGGCTAGTCACTGATCAACATACCCACGTCTGCTCTGCTCTGGTTTTCTAGTAGGGGAAGGTTGGTCCTGTTCCTAGCTCTGAACAAGCTAGCACGTAGTATGACTGTGAACGCTCACTAACTTGGGAGCACGTTCGTCTATACAAATATAAAGTCAAATCCCTTCTCTGCTGTCAAGGAGAAAATTTTATCCTTGTATACAGGCCTTTGAGTGTGTTAAATACATAGAACAGATACATTTAGAAACTGTTCAATGACATGCCAATGCTTGCTTTCGCTTTGCCCCATCTGTTAAAATATACAGCATTGTCCACGGTCGTGGCAACATTTGTATATATAAACCAAAGCTTCAGCTTAAAAAAATACTCATTGAGTTTCAATGTACTATCATTGGAAGTATGGCACTTTCCTTCTCCCTTCATTGACTGGTTCGTGTACAAGCAAGCTGACTTGGACGCTTGTAATGGATTCATGCAATTGCTGTTGCTGTCGAGGAGAGGAAAGTCAAGTCGGAGGATACATGATGTACATTCTCATCAATCTTGAATTTGAGTAGATGTTCAAAGAATGTCCAAGTCAACGGTTACGTATTCGGCAGGTCATGATCAGAGTTCGATTATGAGCTTTTCACATCAAACACTTTTTAAGTTTAACCAATATCAAAATTTTTTATTTGATATAAATGATCAAACAATTAACAATTTCTCATGTCAGAGAGCCGGTAATGTAACAAAGAATCTTGCTTAATTCATCCATAAGCTACGGAATATAATTATTGAACAACTTGTTATTGTATTTGTTTATGGCCGAATAGCCCAAGATTCAAATTACTCGATCTATCCTAGCCACAGCTCTGGTGACCAAGACCATAAAAAGCATGAAATGGAAAGAGGAACAACAGTTAAGAACTTGACTGGAGCACTTACAAGCCTAAAACGCCGGCCAGAGTATCCAGTATCCAATTTATAACAACCTATCTGTCCATGCCGGCAGTCGGCGGAAGAAGTTCATGGGCACTGAAGGCGACCTACGGCAAAATCGTGGATGCCTCATCACCCGGAACCCTGCCAAAGCTGCTATCACCTGAAATGTTGTCACAAAAAACACCAATGCAGCTACTAGGCAAAATGTAGCAAAGATGGTAGTGGCACATGGATCTCGCCAGCTTAAAAATGCCTGAAATTTTCCCCCTGGGTTGCCACATCACCTCCACAGTTTGAATTCTACCAGCCACAATTCTCAGTCGATCATACCTCAGTCTCACCAGGGCTTCGGCTTTTGGGAAATGTGTCAAATTCCTCTTCAAGCTCATCAGGGTGAACTGCCTCAGCTTGCGAGATTTGTATGTTCATGTAGGGAGGATACCTTGGTCCATATTGGAAGTTCCATATCCCTATTAGAAACATATGAAGGAAAATTGTGGGCAAAATCAGCTTTGGGAAGCAGGCAAGCATAAGATAAAAGTACATAAACCAGCACTGTTGTAATAGGATTTTTCCACATGCAAATATCTGCAAACCATCTCCCAACAGAAAATAATCCTGAGAACACTGTCGTTAGCCTGAAGAAAATTGCCTTGCTTCGGCTCATACTGCAGAGGTGTGAATCTACATCAGACATGTACTCCACCACCTCCTTCAGAAGTGGAGGCTCTGTTCGACCTAATCTTGCTGCAACTATGTTGACAGCTAGGTGGCGTAACATTTCTGGCTGCGTCAATGTAAAGGGCCTTACGCAGTGCATTCTTGGCAAAAGTAGTTGTTAGTACAAATAGAACATGCTCGCAAAGGGTATGCACGAAAACCGTACAGCCAAATGCAATTCTCCCATGTTTTTAACTCCGATAGGGTGAAGAACCAGCAGGGGATAAGAACGTGTATAAATGCAGCCAGTTTCAAGCACGGAGATGCGAATCCAAACCTTCCCAACACTACCTTAATATTGCAGGCTGGGCTTCCGGAAGGACGGCGTTTGCGAAAAGAGAAACTGGCCAGGACAGGACAAAGAGCCAAACGGTGCCGTTTCGTAGGGGACTTTATTGCTGCTCGTGACGGTTGCCGTCCTCGTTAAATTTATTAATTAACTTAATAATTTGTGTCCAATCCTGGCAGAATTTGCAGGGACCAGTTTGACTTGACAATTGAAAACCCAGAGTATCATCAGCAGCAGAGGCACTCGGAGAGAGAACAAGAAGAAAATGAAGCTGAAAGTATATGCAGATCGAATGTCACAGCCGTCTAGGGCTGTGATCATCTTTTGCAAGTAATCAGTAATCCTATATGCATTTATATTTGCTATAAAGTTAAAGGATTTTCTTTTTTCAAAAAAGAAAAAAATTTGATAAATCTTAATAGTTTGTCTTCAATATTCAGGGTAAATGCAATAGACTTTGAGGAGATTGAAGTCAGCATCGGAAAGCGTCAGCACTATTCTCCGGAATTCACGGGTGTGCGACCAAGAGTTTTTAGTTGTTAAAAATGGAAAATTCATGGGTTATGGATTCAACTATTTGGAGAGCCTGTAGTATCAATTTAAGTTCTGATATCCACTTATCGATGGCTATAGATCATGGGTCTTATTGTTTTATTGTGTTAAACTGAAGTTTTCTTTTGATGGTGGAGCTTGGTCAGTTGAAATTCATGTTATATTTATACTAGGGGAGATTATTGTATTGTATTAATGGAGAAATGTTAAATTGTGGGCAGATAAACTGTTAAACATGTAACTGAACCAGCATGAGTCTTGGTGGTATATGGTATGCTATCTGGAATTATAAGTAATCACTAGACCAACTGTAAATTCACTGAACTGAAAAAAATAAAGCTAATGGACTCGTGAACAGAAATCAAGGTGACAAAAAGTTAATCATGCTGGTGTTGCATTTATGTGAAGATTTCAATAGCACACATTAACCAGTTATAAAGAAAGCACTTTTAGTGAGTACTTATTTATTTCATTGTTATATTAACAGAAATAAACCCTATGAATCAAGTTCCGGCTATTGTTGATGAAAGACTCAAGCTGTTTGAGAGGTATTTACTGATTTCTCTGTCTCTCTCTTTTTCTTTCTTCTTTTTCATATTGGGGTGTGGGCTTAATCAGCTGACAATATCTTAGGGTGGAGGAAGGGAGGGAGGGCGAAGTCTTTTGATTTGGTTTCAAATCGCCAACTTGGTTATTTTTTTTCTTATAAAAGCAGTTGCCAAAGGTTCTATTATATTTTTCCCTATTTCAATTTTTTTATTCTTGTTCTTCAGAGGCAGTTTATTCCCATCCATCAGTGTGATGAAATGTCTAATCTTTAATACTTTTAATAGAGTTCAAAATCTCCAGGTTAAGGCCTTCTTTTATATCAACTCTATGCAATTAAAACTGACGTTGTACAATTGAAAATGCTTTTCAATAGATTCTTTTGCACCTCAAAAGTCTGGTTTATGATTTAGTCTGTTAATAATGGTTGTTGCTACCACATGATAGACCATCCTATCATGCATGCACTTTCCTTGTGCATTTGTTATGATACCTCTATATTTCAATGATGATGGTTCAACTGACTCATTTCTTTAGCCTCCACTCAATAAACAGTGCACCCTGTGTGTATGGTTCATTCATTGATGGCTATTTGTCACAGAAAATCTATGTGGTTTCGCAAAGGACCCTTTGATCACCTGTTAAGTGGCTTATCAATTCTAGATCTGAGTTACGCTACTTTAACCTAAAATTTATTTAATTGTTCTAACTCATATTTTGAAGTTGACACTTTTCTTTTATTTGTCAATGTGGGGTAGGTCATAAGGAAACTTTTATGTTTTCTTCTACTAATGTATTAGTTTATTTCTTTGCAGTCATGCAATTCTTATCTACCTTGCTTGTGCATTTTCTGGAATAGCAGATCATTGGTAAGTAATTGCGCATCATTTTGAGGTTAATATCTTGATGACATTCCTTGTTTATGTGAGCTCCTTAAATGCTAGTGCATATGTTGGATTCAGGACAATATGAATATGACATGTATATGTCATGAGGTTACAGTATTGGTAAGTACAGGATAAAGGAGAGTATGACATGTATATGTATCTGTCCTTTAAATTGCTTTTTATACTTTTTTTGATGCATCTCTTCCACTGTAACCGTACTAGACAGTATGTTTTACCTTGGTGCATAGGTTACAATGTTACATATAATTTTTGTACTTCCATTTTCACTAGTCTTTTAACTAAGTCAAAATGATCTGTTGTATTTCATCTTCAGTTCCAATTTATATGCTCTGCAGCCTAGTTCTAATAACTATTTGTCTTTTAAGGTATCCCAATGATCTTTCCAAGAGAGCTAAGGTTCAATCAGTGTTGGACTGGCATCACTCTAATTTACGCATCGGTTCAAGTACGTTGTGACCAGTTTGCATAATATATTTCAACTTCAGCTGTGTACTGCTATTACCACTGAACAAGCCATTGTGTGTGTGTGTGTGTGTGTGTGTCTGCACGAGTATGTGCTTGTTTGTCTTTCTGGTGTTCAAATGGTATTTTCCAAGTTTGTTGTTTTCTGATGCTCTTTAACTAATAATTTTCTCTTTAGCCAAGCTTGTTCAAAGTACTGTGCTAGCCCCTGTGCTTGGCCTTCCAGTGAACCTGCAGGTAGCTGCTGAAGCTGAGAAAATTTTGTCCACATCTCTCTCAAAGATAGAGTCCTTTTGGCTCCAGGGGAGTGGACGGTTCTTGGTGGGATGCGATCAACCATCCATAGCAGACCTCAGCCTTGTTTCTGAAATAATGCAGCTGGAGGTATGGATTAACTGAATGCTTACAAATTTCTTCTTAAAGGCGAATATTTTTGGAATTCTTGGTTAAATGGAAGTTAACTTTATGGTTCAGGGTGATATAATGAGATTTTGTTACAAAATGTATTTTTTTGGGTATAGGTTTTGGATGATAAAGATAGAACTCGATTATTAGGCCCCTACAAGAAAGTGCAAGAGTGGATAGAGAATACAAAAAGTGCAACGATGCCGCACTTTGATGAAGTGCATAAAGTCCTCTTCAAAATCAAAGAGAAACTGCAAAAGCAGCAGTCAGCGGGAGCAGGCAGTGAGACTGTATCTAGCACTAAAACATCTTGACATTAAAAAATGTGAGAATTTTTTCAAACAGTTTGTTGTATGATCTGTAAAACCTTTGTTTGCTTTGAAGAAGCTTGGCTTAAGCCTCACATTGTAAATGCTAGGAGTGACTAATGAGGCTTATCCTAGCTCAATTACTGCTTTATTTTAGGTTTTGTGCATCTTGAATTTCCATTGTAGACATTGAATATTTTAATATCCGGAAAGGCACTCTTCTTCAGAGCTTTAATTGTACGTAATCCTTCAACTGCTCTTCACAGCATCGAACAATCGTACGCTTACAGGGTCATCGGAGAAACACTTGTATGAACATAAACTACCTCCTGAAGGAGGTCATCGTGGTCAACATGATGGCTTATTCTAGGAAAACTTTGCACCTGAAATATATACACAATGCTGAACCAAATTGTCGTCATGAATCACTCGATCACAATTCCTTGTATCTCAAGATTGTTCAGCTTTTTGGGCTTCTGGTAGTACTTCAACAATAAAGAGCAGCAAACAACACTAACCGAAGAGGCTGCCATTGCAGCTCCAGCAATCCATGGTGGTAAACGGAGTTTAGTAGACGGAAAAAGTGCTCCAGCAGCAATTGGTATGCCAAGAAGGTTATAACCCAGAGCCCAGACGTAGTTCAGACGAATACGTGAAAAGGTTTTCCTTGACAGGTCTATGGCAGTTATCACATCCTCCAGGTTACTCTTCATTAAGACAATATCAGCTGCCTCTATGGCAATGTCTGTGCCAGCACCAATTGCCATTCCAACGTCTGCTGCTACAAGTGCAGGTGAGTCATTTATGCCATCTCCCACCATCGCCACCGTATATCCTGAAGCCTGTCAATTAAGATACTGTATCTTAGATGTAAAAATCCAGACTTGGACCTGAAGTAATGGATAAAATTGTAAAGCAAGCATGTATGGAATGAGATACCTGTAAATTCTTCACTTTCTCTGCCTTCTGTTCAGGTTTGGCTTCAGCTATAACAGTTTCAATTCCAACTTCATTGGCAATTGATTTGGCAGTTCCCCAGTTGTCACCTGTCACCATGATGCTTCTAACTTGCATAGACTTCAGAATGGAAATTACTTCATTTGCGCCTGGTTTCAGTGGATCAGATATGGCCAAAACTCCAGTCAATTCCCGGTCTATAGATACTAGTATCCCGGTTTGTGCCGTTATTTCAGTTTCTGTTAGCATTTCTTCAGCATCAAGTGGAATGTCAATGTTCTGGGCTAACATCAAACTCTTGTTTCCCACTATTATTTCCTTGTTGCACACAGTGGCTTTCACTCCGTGGCCAGTGATTGATACAAAATCTTGTGCTTCTAACCAGATGGGATTCTCTTCATCCTCTTTAAAGTTCTTTGCATGCTCAACAATAGCCTTGCCCAGTGGGTGCTCACTGTTAGCCTAGTAGATACATATCAACAAATATTATCAGCAGTCTTTATACAATAAGCAATTATCTCCATGAAAAACTGTATTAAAGGGTAAGAGTTCCACGCAGAAAAGCGTACCTCAGCTGCAGCAACAAGGTCGTAGAAGTCTCTAAGTACCATGTTTTTTAAAAGTTTCGTGTTAACCACCACCGGCTTTCCAACTGTCAGCGTTCCTGTCTTGTCAAACACAATGCAATTCACCTACAAAGATGTCAAACCAAACTATTAGAGAATCAAATCCAGTCTTCTTCTGCACAGCAAGTAGCAAAAACCAACATGATATGAACCTTATGTGCACTTTCTAGTGCTTGTCCCCCCTTAATAAGTACTCCTTGAGATGCCCCAACTCCAGTACCAACCATTACAGCAGTAGGAGTTGCTAGGCCTAGAGCACACGGACAGGCTATGACCATTACAGAGATTCCAAACTGTAACGCAAGCTGAAAGCTATCCATCGAAGATGGTATCCAGGATTCTGGGTAGCCATTGAACTTTCCAGCTAAAAACCAAGCAAGCCATGTTGAAAATGAAAGGATGATGACCTACAAAAGAACAGACAGATTTGTCGACAAAACTGTGCATTTACTCAAGATTAGTAAAAGAATACACAGGACGAATGCAGAATATAGAGCAACTATACTATATGATTACCAGAGGCACAAAGAATTTGGAAATGCGATCAGCAAATTTCTGTACCGGAGCTTTAGCCATCTGAGCTGATTGCACAAGTCGAACAATTTGAGCAAGGGCACTCTCTGATCCAACCCTCGTTGCCTTAATGTGTAGCACCCCATTCTCATTCAAAGTGCCTCCAATCACAGTATCACCCTTCCTCTTAGCCACCGGCCTTGCCTCCCCAGTTATCATACTCTCATTCACATGGCTTTGTCCCCACAAAACATAACCATCAGAAGCTACTTTTGCACCGGGAATAATTTTAATCACATCGTTCTTTTGTATCAACCGACTATCAATTTCTTCCTCAAATGTCACATTGCCTTCCTCGTCCAAAGTTAGCAAGGTTGCTGTTTCGGGTGCTAAGTCCATAAGCTTGGCAATAGCCTCTGATGTCTTCCCCTTTGCTAGAACCTCTAGATATTTTCCAAGCAGTATAAATGAAATAAGCATTGCGCTAGTCTCAAAAACATCAGTGCCTTCCAATTCTAGAGAAGTGGCGGCTCTCAACACTGAGTAGACTGAATAGAAATAAGCTGTATTAGTTCCCAGGGCAATTAGAACATCCATATTAGCAGAACCATGGCGCAAGGCTTTGTAAGAACCAGTGTAGAATCGCCTGCCTATAATGAATTGGACTGGAGTTGATAGCACCCACCTTGTAATCTCACCAATAGTAAGCATATTGATTACTTTCGTGTCCAAACCATGCTTGATTCCAGGGATATACATGAATACCATAGAGGTTAAAAATACAAGAATTGTAAAAACCAAGCTCCATAAAAAAGATCTGTAGTATTGCTTAATTTCTTCCTGTTTTTGACTTTCTCTTCCTCCTGCACCTTCAGGAAATGTCCTTGCCTTGAACCGCCCAGAACCAGTTGATTCTATCACTTGAATGAAGTTTCTGGGTCCTGTCACATCTGGTTTGTAAGAAAGAGAAATCTTATGCATTCCAGGATCCAAGTTGATGTTTTGAACTCCAGGGAGTGCTTGAAGAGAACTTTCTATCATTCTCATAGAACGATCAGTCCTTATGCCATCAACCTGAAGGTAAATCTTGCTCATCTCTTCTCCTGTACTGATAAGTACCGCTTCAAATCCAGTATCTTCAATAGCTTCCAAAACTTGATTGTAGCTTACAACTTTAGGATCATAATCAACTTCTGTTTCTTCCGTAGCCAAGGCCACCTGGGCTTTTTGAACACCATGAATTGCTAACAAAGCTTTTTCAACCGTAGAGGAGCAAGAAGTGCAAGTCATTCCATTTATGCGAATTCGACATACTTGAGTGGATTTCTCACTTGTTTCATCTTGAATCAATGTTGCTTCAAATCCAACATCCTCAATGGTCTCCCGAATTCTCTCCTCCTGTAAGATGTTATCGAAAAGCTTACTAAAAAGTAAATGTAACTACATGCACAATTTGACGTCACTGACAGATTAAAGGGGTCTGAGGTTCGACATTGGGATCATGACAAGCGTAGCCCTAGGTCCATAATTCAAGCTAATCCACTCCTAACCCAATTTACAGGCCCAAACCCATTCGTTGATTACGGTGTTCACAATCAGGGGCCCTGAAGACGGCAGACATACATACCGTCTCCCTCGATTGTCAACTAACCACGGAACAAAATCAAAAGCACCAGACAAACCACCTTCCCTCTCTTTTTCTTATTCCCGTGGCTGCAAGAACCACTTTTTCTTTCTCGGAGACAGAAAACACGGCAGCGACGGGAGAAAACGCATTTAAGAAGTTTTCTATGGATCTGTGGTTTTATTTTGTTCTTTTAATTAACTTTCAAAGAAGCAAAGGATCATTTCTCGACAAACAAACAAAAAAAAAGAAGGGAAATTGATCGACTTAAAACTCGACTTACTTTAACAAAGCTGGGGTAGAACAAGACTTGTGCCCTATTATTCAAGACATCCACGACGGCATCGTGTATCCCGGGAAGTCGTTTTATAGCTTTCTCGACGGATCCTGCGCAGGCTGAGCAAGTCATTCCCATCACCGAAAACACGGCCTTCGACTTGGAACTCTCCACGTTAGTTTCCTGAACGGAGACTCCTTTCGGGTACATGGGCATGGAAGGATAGCGTGCCCTCGGCGACAACTCCCCATAACTATCGTTCCGTACATAGGCTAACGCCAACAACTCGGTAGCCATGAAACAGTATTCTCTCCGAAAGAAAGACGGATTAACTGTATTCTCTCGAAAAAGAAAGACAGATTTACTTTCTGCTTTTTGAAAAATGAGCTAACAATATTCTTATGCTGTATGATCAATAAGTGATATATTATATATTATTGGTGAAGGGTCTTGTGCAATATTCCTTAACTCTAACGTTATGATATAATGGAATATGGAATCATGATTAGGTAACACGCACGTCTTCCTAATCACCATGTTTGTTCGTCTTCAAAAGCCATGCCCATGGCTAAATTTAGGGTTTATACTGAGACATGTTTAAATAGTAGAGATTTTGATTACTACTATAACAATGGAATTAACATGTTGGTTGGAAGAAAACTAGGGAAAAGAGATGCGTGACTTTTGAATGTTGGTTATCATTTATAAAATTTATTTATTTATTTTATTGATTGAATGATTCAATTATATCAACATTATTCTATAAAAATACGATACAAAATTGAATGGTGCATAATTAATCAATGGAATAGAATTTGGAGGAAAAGAAACTTAAAATGGAGGACTTTCTGTAACTATTGATTGAGCAAAGGAATTCCCATATTTATGGTGTTAGCTAGCCGAGCTTGCTGGAACAGTCAAGCAATCAAACAAGTTTATGATCGTCATGACCACCACCAACAATATGAAATATTAAAACATCATATCAGCTTCGTAAAAAACCTAGAATAAGCCCCAAGTTAACAGACAAGAACCATCCATCCATCCATCCAACCAACCAGCTATAGGAATACATAATCAATCTTAATTAAAATAACCATTTTGACTTGACGATGTTCATCAGTTATCGCTTAAGCTGCTAATATTTTACAGCAATAAATATAACGTCCATGCCCCACGCCTGGAATCTTTCAAAATGAATTACAACAGCAGATGGGTTTGATGTTGCTAATCGCACGATCATGGTTTCCCCCGGATCGGATAAGTTGTCGATTAGATTTCTTTAATGGGCAGTCCGCCGTCATACGCCCAACGAATCATTGGTTGGAACCTGCAGTGCATTGATTATTTCCTTTACCAATGGAAATACAGCATAGCATTCGAGAGAAAAGCTTTTTTAAGTTGCCAGTCAATGTGAAACTAACGCATCGATCGAAAATTTAACTTTCATAATTCTAATGACTGGTCCAACTCTTCGTCTTAATAAGCCATCCTTGCCGGCAAGTATTTTAGAATCTGGGCCGCCATTAAAATTCAAGTTAACGCACTCTGTAGATTAGAGTTTGGTCATAACAAGGAAGGTCGTGATTTAATCCATCTTTCCAGTCCAATTCGATCCTTACTAACTTGGACGGCAACCTAAGATAAGCAGCTTTCTCAGAGCTTTACGCTAAAGACCCGAACAGTTTGAAAACGATGGAACTTGGGTCGGCCTTTCATCAACCGACGTGGATCTCGTTTTTGAATTACCGGATATTGGATTGGGCCCAGAGTCTTCTCAGGTCTGCGCATTTGACGGGCCCGCTTATATGCTCCACTAACAGCAGCCATTTTTACACGTGTACTCCCTCACGAGCAATCAAACTGATCGTCCTTCAAAAGCCACGTGTCACGCGCTTACCTCCGCGGCGCTTCCGCTCTCCACCTTCATTGGTTAGCGATTGCTTTCTCTCACATAACAGATTCAATCGTTTCATATACAGTTGCTTCAATAATTTTGCCAAAAATGGAGAACGTTACGCTAACTGGTTTGCTGAGGAAAGCTGCGTCGGAGTTCCCAAACAAGAGAGCTCTTTCAGTTTCTGGAAAATTTGATCTCACACACGCTCAATTGCAAGACCTCGTCGATCACGCTGCTTTTCTCCTCGTCGCTTCTGGTATCAAACCAGGCGACGTCGTCGCTCTCACCTTCCCTAACACCGTTGAGGTATTTCTTTTTATTGAATGATTTCTTTATGTGTATTTATTATTCCCTTTTGTATGCTGCATGCACTTGTTCTGTTTGGATGACGAGAAAAATATTTGGAAAATACCTTCCTTTTAATAAAATAATCATTTCTGATTTTCTTTTAACAGTTCGTAGTGATGTTTTTAGCGGTTATTCGATGCCGAGCCACGGCAGAGCCGCTAAACACGGTTTACACCGCGGAGGAGTTCGAGTTCTATCTCTCCGATTCTGAATCAAAGCTTCTTATAACACCACAAGAAGGCATCAAAGCGGCTCAAGCCGCCGCTTCCAGGCTCAACATCCCTCACGTCACCGCCATCCTCACTGACTCTAATTCCAAAATTACCCTCTCATCATCCGTCGAGGCAGAGCCAAATTCTGACTCCGTCACGCAACTCGTCAATAACTCATCCGACGTGGCGTTGTTCCTCCACACCTCCGGCACCACTAGCCGACCAAAAGGCGTACCATTAACTCAGCTTAATTTGGCTTCCTCGGTTTTGAATATTATGTCGGTTTATAAAATAACCGACTCAGACTCGACTGTTATTGTTTTACCGCTGTTTCACGTCCACGGCGTAGTGGCCGGTTTTCTTAGCTCTCTCGCGGCTGGAGGCGCCGTCACGCTACCAGCAGCGGGCCGTTTCTCCGCGTCGTCGTTTTGGTCAGACATGCTCACATATAACGCCACGTGGTACACAGCGGTACCCACAATCCACCAAATCATACTAGAACGTCACGAAAGCAAGCCCGAGCTAACCTACCCCAAGCTGAGGTTCATCAGAAGTTGTAGTGCCCCGTTGGCGCCAAGTATATTATCTCGGCTGGAAGAGGCGTTTGGTGCGCCGGTGCTAGAGGCTTACGCGATGACGGAGGCATCTCATTTGATGTGTTCGAACCCGTTGCCCGAGAACGGTCCGCATAAGGCTGGTTCAGTTGGGAAACCGGTCGGCCAGGAAATGTGTATTCTGGACGAAAATGGCGTAGCACTAGAGGCTGGCGTTAGGGGGGAAGTGTGTATCAGGGGAGCAAATGTGACCAACGGTTATAAGAAGAATCCGGAGGCTAACAAAAGCGCTTTTCAATTTGGGTGGTTCCACACAGGAGATGTTGGGTTCTTTGATTCTGATGGGTATTTGCATCTCGTGGGTCGAACTAAGGAACTTATTAACCGTGGAGGTATTTATTCTCTTTACATTGGATTGATTTTGTAATGAAACTAAGTGTTTTAGCTTTATCGAATCCTGAAATGCTGCTTGCTTTCTCAGGGGAGAAGATATCACCTATTGAAGTGGATGCTGTACTTTTGTCTCGTCCAGACATTGCGCAAGCTGTTGCCTTTGGAGTCCCTGATGATAAATACGGGGAAGAGGTGAGCAACGATTCTTTTAAGCCAAACCCAACCGAGAACTACACTTGGTCGCTGTGAATTCCATTGGCTAATATGTTGCAATCATATCTTACATTTAATGTTGCAGATAAATTGTGCTGTGATTCCGAGGGAAGGAGCACACATTGACGAGGAAGAGGTGCAGGGATTCTGTAAATGGAACCTTGCAAGTTTCAAGGTCCCTAAGAAGGTTTTCATCACTGACTCTGTCCCGAAAACTGCTAGTGGGAAGATCCAGCGCCGTATTATTGCTGAGCATTTCCAAGCTCAAGTTTCTACTGCTAAGGTTCCCAAGTTTGGGGCTTAATCAAGCTTTGGAGCCCAATCAAGCTTTTCTCCAACATTTTTCTGTACACAACCGACTTTTTATTGTTGAATTTATACGTTAACGAGGACGGTTATAAATTTACTGTTCTTGTAGTTATTCTAATCGATGGAATGTGAAAACATATCTGTAGTTTATCTCCGAATCTAACTTTTCCGTGTCCACTTCAAGTGCCATGTCTTTAATTGATGATGGTACTAGTGAAGATCACAAGAACACTTCTTGGTTTGTATCAGTGACTTCTTTTGTTTCGGTTTTTTAAATCTTTCTTTGCATGTCTTGTGTATTCGCACAACTCTCACATATGTTATGTTGCGCCTGGTCTCAGTCCTCAGCTTCACTGTGCCTAACATCTGGTTGTTGAGTTGGGTCATGAGATATCTTACAATGAGTAAGACCATTCATATTTGGCAACTGAAATATAATTAAAATCAAGAACTTCTCATGATTTGATGTAAAGAATAGGAACTCAAGAATAAAGTTCTCAACTAGGAGATAGGATTTAGTAAATTGATGTTATTCCATATTAGCGAAGAAACTCAAGAATCAATGGCTATGAGTCTCCGTATTGACTTGCTCATCTAGAGCCCTTAATTTACCATTACCAATAACTAATTGTAAATGATATTGGTAGTCAACTGAAAAGCATCTTATAATGCAAGGAACAGGCAGAGTCTTTCTGATACTCCACTCACTGAACAGAGCTTGAGCAAGCAGGATCTGACACCTTTTTGCTTCTATTTCTCCTTCAGAAATATCTTTATATTCAGTAGAACACGGTGGCCGCTGGCCAGAATATATTTACAACAACAGGACGAGTTCTCGACAGTTGTCAATGTAGTGAAAATCCCTGCATTAACTCTTGCAATGCAGAAAATTTCCCAGCATTGTCTACCGGAGTAAAAATGACAGATTTTGATCACCCTGCTGTCTCCTGCCACAAAAAAGGCTTCCTTTGTTTCTGTTCATTTTCTGTAGTTCACTTAGAATTCATTCCAACTGTTGTGAAAGTTTAGTGTCAACAAGTAATTCCCACTGTTAAACCATCTCACAGTCAATCGGGTCAAGCGAAATATTTGATTTTAATCTGGAAATGAGGACTAATGTGATCAGATTTTCAAAATTCTGGTATTTGGTATCTTTTTAAAAAACATTAGGGACTAAACAAAAAGATCCCTTAGCGCCCCCTTCAGTTCGCCGATATTTCATTCTCCAAGTAATCAGGTCTTTCCCGTTTACAATCACCGCAAGGGGTGTGCATTGCGAGTCAACTAAAATTCTACAAGAACCATCGAATTCTTGTTTGGCATTCAAACTATTCTAAGCTAGTGTGAGTTCTTTTATATATTTTCAGCTTCTTTAGTATTATGAATTCCTTTATGTGGGTTTTTCTGCAAAAGTAGCTAGCCAACCTGACAACATGTTATAGAAAACTATATGCTAAATCTTGGTTGTGTAAGGAATTAATTGGTCTCCAATTTGGCTATTTTTGGACAAAACCCTTTTGCACAAGTACAGTTTGGATAAAAATTAGATATAGATGATTAGCTTTAGATTCTGTTTTTCTCACATTTCACTTTGTTGCTTGAAATACCAATTAAATTGTCCAGTTTCGTGGCAATTCAATGATACTTCTTTTCTGATATTCCTAATAAACAAAAGCATCGCAAAAATCCGATTTGGTTGTGATTACATTGACTTGTTGCCGCTTTTGATATATCAAAAGCGTTAAGAATTCGAAGTATTTTTAGTGGTGGAGTAGAGATGGAAGTGAAGGGAGAGAAGTATGCTGCTGATATCTCATCCATAAGAGAAGCGCAGAAACGCATCAACCCATACATTCACAAGACTCCAGTTTTGTTCTCAGAATCTCTAAATGCTATGTCTGGAAGGAGCCTATTCTTCAAATGTGAATGTTTTCAGAAGGGGTGAGAAAATTTTAATCACTGAATCCTCAAGCTTTAGCCAGTTCTTTAATTCCTTTTGTACCAACATTTGGGAATTTCTTTTGCTGATTTAACAGTGGAGCGTTCAAATTCAGAGGTGCCTCCAATGCAGTTCTTTCGCTTGATTATGATCAGGCAGCTAAAGGGGTTGTAACTCACAGCAGGTTTTTCCTGAGCTTACCAGCATTTTGTGGTTAATGTTAGTTTCAGCTGTTTGAATATCCCCTGATCTTCTCCTTCAAAACTAGTGGTAACCATGCTGCAGCTCTGGCTTTGGCTGCAAAATTACGTGGAATCCCAGCATATATAGTGATACCAAAAAATGCTCCAAAATGCAAAGTTGAGAATGTTATGCGTTACGGTGGTCGGGTTATTTGGAGTGAGGCCACAATTCAGTCAAGGGAGAGTGTTGCATCCAAGGTGTTGCAAGAAACTGGTGCAGTTCTTGTACATCCATATAATGATGAGCGCATAATAAGGTAATATAATGACTCTTACTATATTAATTTTGTATAGAAGTCTAAACCTTCTGTGTCTTTGAATAAAATGACATGTCTTCGTGCTGTAGCAATCGATATTTATGAGTTTTATGTTTGATGTCCATCTGACTTTCCTAACCATGGTATGTTTATGTATGTTGGTTATAGCATTTGTTTTATCCAGTTCCATCTTTTCAATGTTTTCTCTCTTGTGCATATCAATTTTTTTTTCTTTTTGGCTTTCGGGTTGGCTGAATTGTATAGAGTAGATCTAAGAAAGTAAACAATGATGCTTGCAGTTGTTGACATTTTGCTCTACAAAAGCAGTTAGAAGTTGGGATCAATTTTTGACTTCACTATTAGCAACAGAACTGATATCTTCTTGAGGAATTGTCTGTTATCTCGAGAATAACATAATAGTAATGCCAACTCATTGTGTTATGCCAATGGCTCTTGCCTCTTGATATAAGCACTTAATATGGAGTCCAATTGTATCACTCCTTTTCTTGTCTGGCATTTCCATACTTTGTGAGCATAATATGTAGGAGAAACCTACAACTTTTACCTAGAATTTCAATGGGTTATGATGTTTGAGGTTTTTTTTTCAACTTTTTGCAGTGGGCAGGGTACTATATCATTGGAGCTTCTGGAGCAAGTCCCTCAGCTCGACACTATAATAGTTCCCATAAGCGGTTTGTTCAACGACATTTTAATGCCAGTTCATATTTTAGTCCTGTGTCATTTTTGTTTTTGTTCTTTTTGTCGAAGCCTAGTAAAATTATTTTGAAAAAATTGATTTCAGGAGGTGGTTTAATATCTGGGGTGGCATTGGCTGCCAAGTCCATCAACCCTGCCATTCGAATTTTGGCTGCTGAACCCATTGGAGCTAATGATGCAGCTCAATCAAAAGCAGTTGGCAGGATTATTACATTGCCTGAAACAAACACTGTCGCTGATGGGCTCAGAGCTTTTCTTGGAGCTCTTACCTGGTAAAGATGATTTGATGATAGCTAATTGATGCATGAAGGTGCAAGTGTAGATTGTCATTTTTTTTCTTGCACACAGAAGTGTAAATTGGTATCCACATTTGTCCTTTTCATTCTTTTGTTCATGCATGAGAGGCTGAAGAAATGCACAACTGCATTGCAATTCCTTTCCTTGCCCTTGTTTACCTTCATCTATCAATCAATCCTAGTTCATGGAATTAATTTCCATCATACGCCCTCTCTACCTTACGGTGCAGGCCCGTTGTACGAGATCTCGTTGATGATGTTATTACTGTGGAAGATAAGGAGATAATAGAGGCCATGCGACTTTGTTATGAGATTCTGAAGGTTGCAGTAGAACCTAGTGGAGCCATAGGCCTTGCCGCTGTTTTATCAGACAGTTTCGGAAAGAATCCAACTTGGCAAGATTGTAAAAACATAGGAATTGTACTTTCAGGTGGTAATGTTGATTTAGGTGTGCTTTGGAATTCATTCAGACAGTGAATGTCAAATGCTTCATACGCAAGATATTTTCCCTTGGCAATGAAAATTACATTTTTTTTATAATGAAATCAAATTTCTATTAACAACTTTTGCCAGATTCATGTATATATTCTCTGGTGTCTACCATAATGTCTTACTGTTTCCTAAGATGTACGAACTGGTTGTAAGACAGTTTATGCAAATTCTTTGTTGGCAATGTTGCTAATTTGGTGAGATGCCTTTGCTTAAAATTATGAGATATGTTTCTCTGTTACTAATGGGAGCAGGCACCAGAGATTGTATCTAGTACTATAATGTGGGGAAAATCTAAAGAAATCAACATGAGCAACATGTACTGTTAGCAATGAATCACTGACATAAGGAAAGTTTAATATTCAAACCTGTACTCTCTTAACTGCGGAGACAACAAATTTTTAAGATAAGATGCACACCTGGAAACACACAATGGGACACTGAATCAACACAACTCCGCACTAGGAAACGAAAAGGAGAAAACTACTAATCACAACAAGAACCAGCAAAATCGAAGCAAATTCCTTCATGTCCCACAAGCAAACCAATGCAGAATTAATTCCTTCTTCAAGCACCATCCTGATATCTCTCATCCCCATACTCGCCTTCCTAGTCTGCAGTAGCATCCTGGTATTGCTGATATTCTGAAACCACGTCATTCATGTTACTCTCAGCCTCTGTAAACTCCATCTCATCCATTCCCTCATCGGTATACCAATGCAAGAAAGCCTTCCTGCGGAACATGGCGGTAAACTGCTCACTGACCCTCCTGAACATTTCTTGGATTGATGTCGAGTTTCCAATAAATGTAGAAGCCATCTTCATGCCTGAGGAAGGGATGTCACAATCAGTGGATTTGACATTGTTGGGAATCCATTCAACAAAGAAGGATGAATTCTGGTTTTGCACATTGATCATTTGTTCATCAACCTCTTTAGTGCTCATCTTGCCACGGAACATGGCTGATGCTGTAACGTATCTGCCATGATGAGGATCAGCAGCACACGTCATGTTCTTGGCATCCCACATCTGCTGGGTGAGTTCAGCGACAGTGAGGGCCCTGTATTGCTGAGAACCACGTGAGGTGAGAGGTACAAAGCCAACCATGAAGAAGTGAAGCCTTGGGAATGGGATGAGGTTTACTGCAAGTTTGCGAAGGTCTGAGTTGAGCTGACCAGGGAAGCGAAGGCAACAGGTGACACCACTCATAGTAGCTGAAATCAGTGGTTCAAATCTCCGACTGATCATAGAAAACCATTTAATTAGCTTCCAAAATTAGCGGAGGCACTGAACGTGCACTTCAACTGCATTTGTATCAAAGAGATCTATATATGACCCAAATCATAATAAAATACAGGTCCCAAATTTATAATCCATGCAAAGTAATCTAATTTATTTTTTCTTCAGACAAAAAGCTGTTGGAACTGAGATCCATGTGAAACTACAAATGCAGAGAATCTGGATTCCATGTTGCTCAAGCTATCTGGGCAGAGCACGGGGAATAGTGATTAAACACAGAAGTTTTAGGACTCTCAAGCTTGTGCCTAGGAACGCGGCCAACTATGATAGATCTTATCAGATATGACATACCAAGAATCAGATCCAAACCACTGGAATATTAATTTCTGAAAAGTACACTCAACTACAAGACGAACAATTAAAATTTTTTTCGTCAGAATCTCACTTCGTAGCTAAGAAAATTCAACAAAAAGAACAAAACCCAGAAATTTCCTCTCAACTAAGGCACAACCATTCCTTTATTTTTGATGCATTTAACTTTTGCAGAATAGGATTCAAATAATCTCAGAATCCTATCCGTTCCCAACCAGCGTACAAAGTAGAACTTACAGCTGGGGGTGGTGAGCTTCAGAGTGCGGAAGCAGATATTGTAGAGAGCCTCATTATCAAGAACCATACACTCATCTGCATTTTCCACAAGCTGGTGAACTGAGAGAGTCGCATTATACGGTTCAACCGCCGTATCAGATACCTTAGGAGATGGAAACACTGAGAAGGTGAGCATCATCCGGTCCGGATACTCCTCCCTTATCTTTGATATTAACAGAGTTCCCATTCCAGACCCTGTTCCTCCGCCCAACGAATGGCAGACCTGAAACCCTGTAACGAATGGCAGACCTGAAACCCTGTAAATACACACACACACACGCTATGATTTAACAGAAGCAATGAAATTGAATTCCTGAAGACAATCCCGGAAACACAAACCGGCCAGCACATAAAGCAAATTACCTTGCAAGCAATCACAGTTCTCAGCTTCTTTTCTGACAACATCAAGCACAGAATCAATCAACTCTGCACCCTCTGTATAATGTCCTTTAGCCCAGTTATTCCCAGCGCCACTTTGCCCGAAAACAAAATTATCAGGTCTAAATATCTGGCCGTACCGTAAGGCCCGGACCTAATACTGTCCATTGTACCAGGCTCTAAATCCATGAAAACAGCCCGAGGCACGAACCTTCCGCAGCTGGCTTCATTGTAGTAAACATTCACCCGCTCAAGCTGCAGTTCATTCTGGCCCTGGTACCGCCCTGTCGAGTCTATGCCAGAACTTGGCTCCTGTCTGGTTCCCGCATTGCCCACCTTGAATATGGAGGATTTCTCTCATTTTCTCGCTGGGTTTCTAGGAAAATGAGGGAAAGTACGGGCAGAAAGCTTGGCGATTTAAGAGATTATATAATGGAGAAGATTGAAACTTGTTTTCTACTCTAGATGACCTAGTTGACAGAGGTAGATCTCACTGAGAGTGGAAAGAATAACCAAAGCTGCTAAATTTACAGCTAGAAATGCAGTTGCAGAGAGTTCATCATGCGAGTACGGAAGTATCAATCACAAGAAATCTTGGAAACTAAGCAAACTACCATGTACCCACCATTTTTTTTTCATTGACGTAACTATTTTGAGGATATCTTAAAGTATATAATGGAACAGTTTTATAAAAGCTTTACTGAATTTTGTTCCAAAGATATAATAGTTCTAAGATATTAGTAGTGTTAATGATGGTCAAAATCTCAATCAAATACAAAGCCTTTGGGCTAAACTTGTAGAAGCTGTGATGATGATGGGTTAGTGATAAAGATAATCTTCATAATTATGAAGTCTTATAAGTAGGTAATCTAATCCCAATCTGCTGCTCTCTTTTGTGATGGGGATTTTAATCATTTCATCTATCAACCAAGTGAATGCCCCTTGTGATTTGGTCAATGGTAGCAGTGTTTTACAACTTTATTATTAGAAAAGCAAAGAGTAATTCCTCCCTTAACTTTGTCCTCCAAATTCTCTACCCTCCTACTATTTTGGGTTCCTTCGAATTTCCACCTCTCATAGCCCCAAAAGACAAGGATCTCGTTTCTCTTTTTTAATACCATATTTTCATTTTGTTTCTCTTGCCCCTATTCCCATCTCCTTTCACAATTCACAAATCCTTCTCTCATTAGTGGCAAAATGGTATGTTCTCTGTGTATCTCTCTGCATCTCCATTGTTAGTTGTAAATTAAAAATGAAAACAAAAAAAAAGTCTAGTTAGTTGTATCGACTAATCTTGTTTGCATATAACATGTCTTGTATATTTCGTAAACTTATCTGTTTCTGTAAGAACATATGATTCAGGAAACATGTCTGTTTTTCTTTGTTCAACATATTCGATTTCCTGCGTTTAAACCCAGAAAAATTGAGCTGGCAGGGGTTGGATTTGCATTTTGGCTTTTGTCTGGTTGTTGCCAAGGCCTATTATTGTGTTGTAAATTAATGACAGGAACGCATTGTTTTGATTCAACTATCAGGCAAATTCCTCATCCGGAATGGCTGTGAATGACGAGTGCAAGCTGAAGTTCTTGGAACTAAAAGCAAAGAGGAGTTACCGATTCATCGTATTCAGAATAGAAGAGAAGATTCAACAAGTGACAGTCGAAAAGCTGGGAGAACCAAACGAAAGCTATGAGGATTTCACTGCCAGTTTGCCGGCTAATGAGTGCCGTTACGCCGTCTACGATTTTGATTTCACCACCGAAGAGAACTGCCAAAAGAGCAAGATCTTCTTCATTGCATGGTAAATACTTTCTTCCTGGACATGTCACCCGAACAAAAATGTGAAAACTTATTCTGATTCAACGATGGGCTTGCAGGTCTCCGGATACATCGAGGATCAGGAGTAAAATGCTGTACGCTAGTTCAAAAGACAGATTCAGGAGAGAATTGGATGGGGTTCAAGTTGAGTTGCAAGCAACTGATCCAAGCGAGATGAGCTTGGACATTGTCAAATCTCGTGCTCTCTGATTTAATCCTTTGGGGGCCCTAATTTCTTTCTTTTTTTTTCATATTTATGAATTTCTAAAATTCATTTTCTTTTTTGCATGCATGGCTCGATCGATCAATCGATCGATCCACAAGAAGAAGAAGGGTTGTTGTTGTTGTTGTTGTTGTTGTTCATCCTTCTTTCACTTGCCAAAATTTATTCTTGTAGCCCTTGCTTTTTAACTTTGGTTACCTTGCCGCCTTTGTTTGCCATTGAACTTCAATCTTCATTAACATCTACTCTCTCTCTCTCTGTAAATGTTGCTCCTTCGGACATCATCCGCCGCCAATTTTCCACGTGTCGGTTATTTATAAATTTATTTAAAAATTATAAAAAATAATTAAAAAAATAAATAATATTTTTATATTAATTTATTGCCATGAGTGTTGTAGAAATTAATAAACTTATTATAAATTATTAATTGATCTTGGGTTTACCGCCATTGGCTAATTGGGGTCCAGCAAAAACGACATCGTCTATTCTAACGAACTTACATATCTATAAAGACACTGTTGTTCGAATCCTCTCGTTTCCAAAACGACATCGTAGTCTCTGTTATTTTATTATTTCTCTTCCATTCCGAAACTGTTTAGGGTTTAAGAACATTGCATTCTTCTTCGTCTCTCTCGCTCTCTCAGCCTTGCAATGGATTCGACCCCCAGACTCCGGCACAGGCTGGAGCAACATTGTCTAAACACAACCACCAAAAAACGTCGAAACGCAGAACAAACCTGCGCCCGCAACCGAGTTATTTGCTCAAAGATGCAAGTCTGCAGAGGGATAGCTCTTGCTGTGGTTCACGCCAATGCAATCATCCAAGGTGGTCACAATCTTTCTAATTTCGCCGATAAATTCGTTATTGTTTGGGAAGTTCTAGTCGAAATTCGCGATCCCGTTTCCCGCCACCTTCTCGACTTCATTCCGTCCTCTATTGATTCCACGGAGCCCTCCCAGAGTCCCTCAATAAAGGCAAATACCCAGTTATTTATTTATCTTTGTTTTCTTATGCGAAATGTTTTCTGGAGAAACAAACAGAATTAAGAAGCTTAATTTTGATTTTAGTGTTGTATGATTTTATTTAGCATTAATGTTCAGCTAAAGAATTAAAAAAAACCTCTGTTTTTTGAAATTTTCATTGAATAATTTTTTGTGTAAGCATGTTTAGAAGCTCTGGTTTCTAATTTATTTATTTATCATTTGGTTTTTGTTTGACGTTCGATTATTAAAATTTTTTTTTGGCGGGTTGACAGTTATAAAGTTTGCGAGGGCCGCGGGTAACTTACAGACACTTTCTGAGGTTGTTGATCTCAAACTTATTGCTTCGACTTACAGATTGGAGGCTCAGATGCATGGAACTAAGCATCTCAAGGATGCCACCTACCCCTGTCCGTACAGTAAATGTGAAGAGATTGGCCGAGAAGGATATGCCTGGTTTGGCTGCTAATGTTCCTAATTTAGATGAGTGGGAAGCATTAGATAATGACGCCAGCCACAAATTAAATTCCAATTCAAGAATCCTTCCCTTGAGAGACTTGAATCTGAAAATCTTACCTGCTAATGACCATTCTGAAAATGGTTATGTCAAAACCCAAGGTAAAGCTGATTCTGAAAATCAAGAGGATGGTGAACTCGGATTGACTAGACCTAGGAGATATCTACCAAAGAAGGAGATAAACATTGAAGGCAAGAAGATGGTGGCAGATGGAATTGATGCATCTCAAGGGCAATTTGACGATGATGCCGGTGATTGGATGTCAGCCATCAGCTGGAGTACTCATAGAAGGTCTCTTAGGAGAACAGCTAGGCATGAATATTATGAGGCATTATCTGAGAAAGATACTCAGCAAGAGAGGACGGTGGATGGGGATAGCAACAATTTTGAGGACGCTGGCAAACAATACCAGCAGTTGCGTCCAGGCTCTGAAGAAGCACATGCAATAAATGGGATTTCTGAGGAGAGTGAGATAACCAAGAGAACAACAGCGAAGAAGTTTCCTCAATTTTAAAGCAAATGAGGCTTGAAGAAGATTTGTTGAAAGCTCTCCAGGAAGGAAAAGAAGCTGGCATTTCTTCTACTACACTTGATTCTAAAGTTTTCCCAGTGGTGGAATCAACACCTGATGTCAATACAAATATGAATGATGAGGGAGATGAAGGTGATAATATCAATGAAGATTAAGATCAATTGGAGATCTCAAGCCAAATCAATGAAAGTGTTGATGCATCATATGTGGACGATGAAAGCAGTGAACAGAGTTGGATGTTGAGGTCCTTATCCAAATCCAGTGTCACCTGTGTAACTGGTGACAATGCAATGCAAAATGTTTGTCTCCAGATGGGTTTATGCCTAATTGCACCTGGAGGAATGCAGATCCGCCAGCTGCGTAGGTACATAGTTTATGCATATTTTCATACTTGTTACTAATGATTATATATTCAATTATATTCTTCATCAAGGCTTTTTACTTGAGCTTTTGTTGCTTTATGATATATCAAAATTAGACATGATGAATCAATCAAAACATGTCTTATTGTGTAGGCTTCGAATGAATGCATGAGAGTTGTGGTCTGTAGATTGACATTTTTTTCTTTCTTCTTTTTTCCCCTTTCCCCTAGCTATGTTATCTTATCTTTAATCATGTAAAAATGTCATGTGTGTCTATGCTTGTGCCGGAGTTGTTGGTATCCCCATATGGATACTGAAATGTCATGCCTGCTATACTGTCACAGCTGAAATTGGGAGGATTTTATGTCCAAAGTGTGGAAATGGTGCCACTTTATGCAAGGTAGCTGTTACAGTTGGTGAAAATGGAATTGTGTAGCAGCTTGCAGGCCTCACATTACACTGCATGGAACAAAAGTAAGTTTATCTTTTTTGTGGAACTAGCATAACTTATGGATATAGCAGGAATTATTTTGTTTCCGCTTTAACTTGGGTTGTTCTGATTAATTATTAATAAGCTTCATTTGCATGATCTCTTTATTATCCTATATGGTCTGTATGATGTAATGTCTGATGAATTCTTGTTGAAAGTACACCACGAAAATCCTTACGCCATTGTGCAGTTTGATGCTTTTGATATCATTTCTTTTAAAGCATTTCACCCAGAGTTGGCTTGACATTTGGCTGTGTACAGTTTTCTCTGCCTATACCCCAAGGTGGAAGGGATGCCATTTCAAAGAACCTCATTTTTTTGAGAAGATCAACTTGCACAAAAGTAACTTGAGCCTAAGACAAAAGAAGCTACTAAACAGGTAAATCATTTTTTTTTGACTTTATTGTGATTATTTTTGTTTTAAGAACCTCTGGATTTGTTGTGTTTAAATTCTCAGCAAATTAAGTTTTCACATTAAAATGAACATGACACTGATCTGTACTTCATTATCCAGGGAGATGATGATATCTTCAGTTCTGATGACATCTTCACCCATCATACTGATAAAAGAGCTCCTCTTCAGCCTCCCATAAGAAAGGCATTAGCAGTTTTCAGTGGAAGGAAGAATCTCAATGAAAATCATTACTCCCATTCCAAACATTAGTTTCTTTTCTTTTACTTCTAAGTTTTTGTTTTTACTTTTGAAGAGGTACTGTATTATCTAATAATTGCATATTCAGTACCAAGCAGTTGAAGATTAATCGAGTATCCATCGAGGTCAAATGGTTTGCCCGAACTGCAACTACATATAATGTTTTGGAGAGTAGAGTACAATTTTGAATTGGTTATTATGCTATATTCTTGTTATGACGGTAAAACAAACCGATGGAAGGAAATGCCTATCATTGATTGTTATTGCCTGATTGCCCAGGATGGCTCGTAAGCTAACACTTGGTCTTTGAAAGCCGAAGAACAAATGTCAATTGATGTAATTGGGAGAGAGGAAACAAGTGGGAAATGGTTGCGAGGAGTCATTGCTTCAATGTTCATGTTACAACAAGCGCAAACAGCAACTTTAGGATGCAAGACCATGGCTATTATATAATTACAAAAATATATTCAACAGCAAGCCTAGTTCATTATGAATATAAATCAGCGTTCACATTTCATGAAAGCAAGTTTCTGGTTGCTCCAAAATAAAAAAGATCACAAGGGAACACAACCAGTGTACGAAAGTAAATTAATACACTTCAGCACGAACTAAATTTACGATTTTGTGATTTCAGGACTTGGATGATCATCCCTTGGTATACAGTGAGTAGACTTTGTAGTGCACGAAGCTCTAGTGTTGTTTTTAGCATGCGGCATTTACAACGGTGATAAGAAATTGAAGGTAAAGTAAGAACCAAAGAAAAGAGATAAAGCGAGTAATTCAATCGTATGTATCTATCTAATATACTGTGTGTTAGCTTCTACTCAATCACGATGAAAGTGCAAGCTCAGCCCATGCCAAAGATGACGCCTTCAGCTCAACTGATATGGATGTGTCAATTCTCCTCTCCAACATTGTGTATAATTCCTGCATGGATGGCCGCTTGCTGGTGTCTGGATGGACACACAAGTTTACCACTTCGCAGATTACTTCAAGGTCATCATAACTGAAATGTTTCAACTCAGGATCCACCACATATGACATTGCTTCTGGCAATTCAAGATAGTCCTTAGCCTGCAGCATACAGAAGATTTTTGCGCATCATTAGGATGAGCACCCACAATTCATCCCCCCCAACGCCATCCTGATCCAATCCCAGAAAGGAAAAGAAAACATATATGAAATTCAGAAGGTTTCATACCCAATCTACTAAGTTCCCTCTGTCCTTGCAGTAAGTGGGTCTCCCACTGATTATTTCCAGTAGAAGTACACCAAAAGCATTAATGTTGCCATGAACATCCAAATGGCGTGCCTCAAGAGAGTTTGGAAGTACACAGATGGCACCTTGGTTGCCGATGGAGCCCAAGTTCTTCTCTGATCTGGCAAGAATTGCCTTCCAACTTTCAAAATCAACCAACTGCAGCAGAAATCAAATGATATTCTTAAAACCAATGTTTATGAAGTAAAAATAAATGTTGTTTGCTAGCATTTGGATTCTTTTGGTGTGAATAAGCCAAACCCCAGTTCACACAGTTCACTTGATCATGCAGAATGTACAAGCATTATTATACTTGAACATAAGAGAATTGATTAGGAAAAGACATACCTTAGGGGAAAAATCTTCTGTAAGATATACAGCATTAGAGTTCAACTCTGATATAGTAAATGGTGGGTCAAGTTCCGTATGAAGATACTTGAGCCCACAAGCAATGCCCATAATAATTTTCATACGCCGTGTCCAAGACAGTTGGCATCCTTCTCCATCTGCAGCCACATTGACTGCTTAGGTTTGATCCAATGAAACATCATTGATAAAATAATTTTAAATAAATAATATTGACTTACAATGAAGATGCTCGTAGAGTGTCCCATTTGATGCATATTCAAAAACCAACATTCTTGTAAATGGAGAACTCTCTCTACAATAGCCTAGTAACTTTCCAGCATTCTCGTGATTTAATCTTGCCAAGTCCGCCACCTGAATGGCAATACAAATGAAAAATTTTAGCACTTGATTGCTCTAAGTTTATAAACTTTTTACACTAAAGCATGTTTCTGGTATTCCTATATAGAAACTTTACTCAAAAAATTCCTGCAGATAAAGATGAGTATTTTACCTCTCGCTGGAAATAGAGCTCGAGATAGCTAGTCCAGAGCTCTTCTTTAATGCAGAGAGATATCACAGCAATCTCGGACCCACCTTTTATGGTGCCCTTGTAGACCAAACTGTCTGGTGAAGAGCCAATAATGTTGCTGAAGTCTTCACAGGCTACTTCCAGCTCTTGTCTGCTAAATCTCACCACATCTTTCAAGATCTCAGAATCTGTATAATAACCCCAACCATATTAACTAACATATAGAATTATAAACTACTGAATTAGCTTTGTTGCAGAGATATTTATTGCCAAGTAAGAAGCCCAACCGATGTATATTGCCATGTGATCCTTCTCACTAGCCGATTTCTTCCAAGGTATTATAATAGAGGGTTTGCCATTGCATCTCTGAAGTGCGGTGACAACAGCAATGAAAAAGAGAAAACTAACCAGAGTTCCAGTCACTATTTTAAGAGTCAAAAGCCAGAAGGGTCTTGATGTTGATTGATGCTTGGATACTTCTTCAGCAGGTCGGTGCTTGGGACTGAATCCTGAATGGGTCCTAGCAGGAGGAGGTCCAACTACAAAAGTAATTTTATTAATGAATGTTGAGTGGTTAGTCATGTCAAATACCAGAATTAGAAATTTCAACTGGACAACTGGTTGATGTTTCATCAAGATATCAACTTAGCCCAGCAGGAATGAGCGAAACATACCACACGACGTAATTGGACGCTGTTTGGGGTCTTTGTTCTGGAGGCAGTTCCCCTGAAAGCTTGCACTGCATGATATAAATTGAGAAAAGGTAAGCTCACAGAAAAACAGAAAGCATCATCACAAAGGTGCAGAAACAATACCTTGGAAGATACTCCAAGCACTTAGGTATACTTCCAACAAAGAAGTTGTAGGATAAATCTGCCACTTTTAACTGAGACAAGCGACATAAGCCAGTTAAGTTTGCACTTGAGGCATACCTGAATCAGAAATACATTAAAAGAAAAAGAAATTAGAATATCCAAGACATCCAATAGTAAGATGTTATTTTGCATACAAGGATGAGATGTAGATTTCTAGAGCTTCAAGCTACAACATTTTTAACTCAGGTAATTGCAATCACAATGACATGTATTAAACTTATAAAGCTATAATATGAAATTTTATCACTGGAAGCTTTCCACTTCCTGATATTAATTTGAAGCCCACATCCAATATCTAAATGGTCGAATTTGCATTGAGAGGAAGGGATTCAGATTGACAAATATGGAATAATTCTGCCCAGCAATAAGCCAAACACAACAAGCACATCCCTGACAGTTCAAAACCTGCTTGTAAGCAATTAGCTAACATGGTTCATGTTTTCCATTGATCAGTTTATCTACTAATCTCAATGAGAACTTAGTCAAATAATTCCAGTTCAAGAATCATCTACTTACGTTCCATGTATTTTATCTGTATAACCCAAGCTGCCGCCAGCAGGAACAGTCCCTTGAAGCTTATTCCTATCCAGATGAAGTTCCTTAAGAAGATTCAAATTACCAAACTCGTCAGGCAGCCTCCCAGTCAACCCATTTGACTGAAGGTTTCTGCGACAGAGTCAAATTGACCAAGTAAGAAAACCATGGAAAGGCAGGCATAGAATCTAGTTCTTTTGGAACAAATACTCAATTTCATTTACATTTTCACCAAACTAGTCAAATTCCCAAGATCTGGAGGAATTGGACCCGTTATTTGATTCATCCCCAAATCCAAGGCCTGTAGGTGTTTCAACAAGCCCAATTCTTTAGGTATTATCCCAATCAGGTTGTTACCATGCAGAATTCTACAAAACAACAGCACTTGATATTAAACTTCAATCATCATTAGAAAAAGTTAACACTTCAGCTTGTGGGATAAAATGGCAAAAACAAAAATAAATAACGGCTTACAGCTCTTGCAAGTGAGTGATTAGACCCAATTCTGGCGCAAGAAATCCCTTTAGAGATGATCCGGAGATATTTCTAAAGAACAAAATCCCGGTAAAACAGGTGAGGCACGATTCTTCCAAGCAGGTATTTAATCAAACCGTTTGTATGTAATTAATGAAATCCAATTAAAGAGGACCAAAATTTAACTGAATGTGAAATAAATCACATCTTACATCTTTATAACGTGGTCTCTAGCTGCCGAACAAGCTACGCCATTCCAATCACAAGGATCTGCATCAAGGGCATTCCAGTTGGACAAAAACATATGCGGGTCTTCAAATACAGCTTCCTTAAATGTTGTGAGAGCCCAAACTGAGGAAAATGCAAAATTCCCAGTTAGTAAAAGTAAGTTTTGACACGTCTCTAAACAAATGGCTTGCAACCACTAAGTTCCCTGAAAAGAAAATTTTACTTCTCAGTGATTTCAATACTGCAACTACGATCACATAAACTCAGTAATACATTATTAATAATGCACTTCGTTAGCCTAATAGCTTGACCAATATAATTTCCTATCTGTGGCCGTTTGTCAGTAACTAAACAAATAAACACTCAAAAGAATCAAGATCTGAAGCAAGAAAGCAACATCACAAACGAAAAATACCTTCATTTGTAGAAAAAGCATTACAGCTTACAAAAAGAACTCCCGAGACAACAAGCAGGAGGTCAAGTGAAGGATACGATCTCATTTTCAGTTCAAGGATACTACACTGTTTACCACTCAAAACTCTTCAAGAAGCCACGAGACTCAAAGCAAGAGAACTCATTAAGGAAAACCCAAAAAGGAAAAGACAATAAAAAAGAATCAAATGAGTTGGATAAAAGGTCTATGAAGAAAAAGAACCTACACTCTAAAGTTGAAGACTTTGATACTATAATGTACCAAAACGCGGTGTTTGGTTTATGAACAATGAACCAAGTAGAAAAGCAAAACGTTGACATAAGATGAGATGGAAACTCTAACCCGGTATTTGTGAGCTTAAATCCAAGATTTGGCAACTACCCACGAAAACAAATCACTTGAAAGTGTAACCAACAGTAGAGATACATCGAGATAAAAGACAAGTAGTTGTGAGAGAAACTTGAATTCAAAGAGACGTTTTGTTAATGGTTCAGCGAAACAAAGAAGAAGTATCAAACCAGAAGAACGCAAGAGAATGAATGTCACGCTGTTTCGCATTACGAGTTAATAGTTTAGTTTCATGGCGGTTTTTGGATTAATTTTGGCTTCTTCCCTTGATTAGGAGTTGTACGGCACTCTTACTGCTAATGATTGCTTCTAACAGAGTGGCTTAGGGTCAATTCCGTGAGACGATAAATGAGATCTCGGGTGTTTTCGTAATGTCTGATTCTGTACAGCGCAGGAGCAGCCATGGATGATGGACCGTAGAGATCGTGTAGATCATCAAAGTAAAAGAATTCATAGTTTTTTTAGTAAGACAATGACAATAGAAGGTAGCAGAATTCATTAGCCAAGGCATTGTTAAGGAGAGAGCCAATGGCCGTCCCAGTGTTTCCGCCGGTAATCATGCGCCGTTGCCGTACCCCACCCCCACCGACTCATTATTAGAACACGATATCAACATGTATCGTCAAAATATCACGAGATAAATTCCATTCTACCAAATCTGGTATGCAATTAGGTTAACAGCTGTCATTAAATTATTAAATCACATAAGTGTTGCATTGACCAATTTGCCCCTCTCAAATTTCTACTTGTGATTACTCGCTAAGGTAACCACAATATGACCAAGACCTTTGGATGCTTTTACGGCGTCGTTTACTGGCTGGATTAAAACCACTTCCTTTGAAAAGGCCCCAGAAGCTGTAAAATTTCCTCTCTCAAGCTCAAGATTTACAGGGTCCCTCCGTCGAAACATCAAATTGTTATCATATGATGTGATGTGATGTATCAAATCAAGCGCATAATCGAACGGTTTAGAACAGACAAGTACAACCAAGTCTCTGTATTTGTATACCTGATCGAAGCAATTTAATAATAATGATCAGAGGAAACACCAACACCCACAAAAATATTGCATGACCAAAGGCATAGCTATGGGCGTAGGCAAGTTATGGAATATAATATGGTACAAATGCATGCGATTAAAGAGACTGGTTATTAGATAATGAGAGGGGACAAAGAAGACATAAAGATTGTTTAAGCATGAAGGTTCCTTCCAGACAAATGCTTCCAAGCAAAAGACAGTGAGTGAGTTGGAGTATTCTTAAAGGAAGGAGAAGCCTCGTGATTTCCAGCATTCTGCTGTGATGAGAAACGGCCAATCCCACCTGGGGGATTGAACGCGTGCCAGAAATCAAGTGTAGATTATACTGATATTTTCCAAGACCCCATTTACATTGATGTTCATGTCTTCCTCGCACTTAGCAGTGAACACTCTTCTTGTGCTTGCTTTGACGAGGACCCGCTCTGTCAAAATCAAAGAGAGCTCAAGAGCAAGAATTCTCATCGTTTGTTGCAAGCATTTAAACAGTAATTGCCCTCCGAAATTTGGTAAAATTTAGACGGCACAGGCATAGTGTAGTAACGTGGCTGCTCGTATACCCTCAACCATGTCGAGAATTACGCGACAATTTAGCTCCCAAATTGCTTAAATCTCCATGGATGTCATGTTTCTAAGTTACAACAATCGAAGTCTGTAGTTGTTCATGATGCTGATGATCAATGATTGCGAGTGTTAGCAAAGGAATTAACGTTCAACATCATCACTAACAAAGACTTGGAGCCGACCTAACTTTCTGTCCGAAACTTTTAGTTGTGTTTAAGATATTGTATTACTTCCATCTTAGACTGGTTCAAGTTTTATTTAACAATTAATCAATCACCTAATCTAGTTGTCTCATTTATATTTTGACAGAGAATACCAGATTAATTCATTTACATTATTTGCAGACACGTGCAATATAAAAGCTGACAACAAGAATACCAGATGGTCTACAGAAAACAATACACAACTACCCGAACAGCATCGTATTATAAACTTTTTTCCCGATATGTATATATATGAACAATCGTATACCTAGTATGTTACAGTCGTGGGTATACAATGTTTCCAAGCTCCCTGTGACTGCAGCTCCGAAATCATATTAGCGACCGTGGATATGGACCATTTTCATTCATTGTGTCACCCAAAAGAAACCAATATATCAAGCAAGACAAATCCTGTGATTCCCCCATTTGATAAAGCTCATTCATTGAAACTGTGTGGGCTATGAGAAAATGATGAGTAACATGCACTTCTTACCGGTGATCCAATATGCTGCAATGCATCCATGCGGAGCGGGTGACGCCATTTCAGTAGTTGTTTGGTTGAAATTATAGTCGAGTACAAAGCTTCAAAGACCTCTGTTATGGAGCATTACTTTCTTGGGCCGCATCTTCTTTGGGATTATACGATTGGACTTGATCTAGCTCATGGTCCTCGTATCCCAATTTGCTTTGCAAGCTCATTCATAGCACGTAGAATACTTGCAAGCCTTGAGTTTTGTAAATTCTATGTTGTTGATGGTCACTTGTTCAACGTGAAGACAGCTTGTTGAAGTAACTGTGCCTTTTTGGTTCTTGATTTTACCATTTTATCATATTGCTGCTGCTAAAACTGACAAATGGATGCATTGAGTAAATAATGTTATCGAAAGACAGAACATGACACATTTTGGAGCTTAGTCTTTTGAGCAAAAGCATTCATGAGATTGTCCCAATAACAAGACTTTATTTGAATTAAATTTGAAGCTCAGAAGGGGAAGAAGATCGAATTGCATGCAAGCTTGGTAATTATGTCTACAATGAATAAGCTTTTATCAGTTTCTTGCTGGAGAAATTTTCTTCCCTCTTTGGGAAAATTAATTGTCTCATTCAATCCATTAGCTGACTTTCCTTTCTGCGGGAATGATTTTATAGAATAGAACCCATGTTAAATGGTTTCTCTTCATACTATGTCAGTGTGTTTTGAGGACTAAAACTAATGGCTGCTTTATGAGTTTATTTGATAATTGTGAGCTTATGCTCATGATGGTAGATGAGTTATTCTAGCAAATATTAGGACTTACAATACTGAGTTCATTTGTACAGTTGCTTAATGAAACTTTCCCAGTATCTATTCTCCCTCTTCTGCACTTGTTTCATGGCATTGAGTTTGCTCCTTTACAAACCCCCAATGACTTTTATCATGAACTGCTTCTCCAACCTATTTGCCGTGCAAGCCATGGTCTCTGAGCATACCTCCACAGCTCCCTTGGGTACTGTTGGCTTGAATTTAAAAAGCTTATCATACTCATTTAACAAACGAAACATATAATCATATACATAATTCATTTTCAATTCTTCTTGAATGAAGTTGCAGGCTGCTCTTCTAATTTCTTGTGCCTATCAAGTTCACAAATAGCGCATCATAATTATATGCTTTCTAGTTTTGAGGCTTCTTTTGTTTATGCCTGTTGCCCTATTCTACAGCAAACTCAATGGATTTGCACTTATCATCATCCATTACTGGCCAGTACTGTTGCACAAGTCGCAGATATCTTACGAAGAAATCGTATTAATGGGGATTTGCAAGCAATGCTATGAAGTCACAGGCTAAGAATATATTCCTTCCATGTAGATTTTGTACCTACATGTATGGCAAATAAATAATCGACCTAGAAAAGTTTATATTCTAAAATAAAAATGAAATAAGTCAATACTCTATTTACAAAAGGCTGACTTCGAAACGGCTTCATTCTGAAATCTGAAACAAGATTTACCTGTGAGTGCAGTGGCTTGCCAGATCTAACTGCCAGATTTACCTGTCTGTGAGATTCAAGGGTCCAATCCTGCAAAAATTAGAAACACATACACCAGTTCTAGCTAAATGTAATTTAACACCAGATATAGGACCAGGAGTTTTACAACACAGTAAGTAATGCCAAAAAATTACTTGGACATAGGTTCGAGCGTTCCAGTCGTGTTGGTCTGAGACAATGCATGTGAGAAGATCCTTTCTAATTTCAACTACAATAGGGTTTCCTTTCCAATAGGCATATGGTTCCCTACCTATCCATTTGCTAACACTGTTGGCTTCTTTCATCTCTCTTACCAAACTGCCCCATGGTTTCATATTTATCTCAGCCCTACCAGAAATAATAAGGTATGCATATAATTACCCATCTGTGAGTACTCTGAACTTGATGGTCACATTGTTTCCGAAGGCATTCTAACATGAGAATATCAGATTTCTCAGCTTCATTGCCCATGTTAAACTAATTCCAAAGTGCAAAAAGTAAATTATGCTTAACAAATTTGGGTTTTTTTGGCATAGAGGGTACGTTCTTCGGAGATCATTAATTTGTAATCTCCAGACCGGTCTCGTGAGCTAAATTGTCTGTGGTTGGTTGCATGTGTCCTATCATCGTAGCTAAAATCCGAGTCAATTTTCTATGGTAGGAACATATGTACGCAAAAGCCACGCCCAGCACGCATGCATGACAGTAAAAGAACAAGAGTAAGAAGAAGAAGTCATCACCATCCCCAGAAGGACTAAAACCCCATAGTGGTGGCGATGGGTGCAGCGTACACTGTCCTTTTATATTCTTATAATTCGAGCGTCTGAGAGGACATTTACCCAATAATGGCAATCATTATGTTGGTGTCACTTGGAATGTACTTAAAGCTACAGGAAAATTTATCATAAATGTACTTAGATAGCTTTTAGACACAATGAACAAACACTTACCGAATCCTAAGCACATATTAAGCCCCTTACGATTATTGCTTTCAACTGATTCTCTTTACTTCCTTTTGTTCATTTCCAATTACAATGGCACAGGTAAATGAACATTGACATCACTCCCTCTATTTACGATATAAGGAAGGTGCTTTGATTTTTCTCTAATTCCATGCACAACAATGCTTGTCGCAGAAGATGATAGTGAAGATTATGACAATGAATGATGAAAAGACGAAGCAGAAGGCCATTGAAGCCGTTACCGACATTTGTAATACAAAGAAACTATTCACTAGCTTATAGCTTACAATTGTCCTTTTTCCAATACAAGATTCTCACGTATTATTTTATTCTATTTTACTCAATTGCTTCCGGGGTTTCATTATATATAACAGGAGTAGATTCAATTGCTGCCGATCTAAAGGATCGGAAGCTGACCGTTGTTGGAGATATGGACACAGTCGCCATAGCCAAAAAACTGAAGAAAATAGGAAGAATCAAAATAATATCGGTTGGCCCAGCTGAAGAATAAAAGAAAGATGAGAAGAAATGACAGAATCCATTGTGCATGATATAATGCTGGATTGCTCATATGCTTTATAATCTCAAGGTTGGACAGCCATGAAATACAATACCTGAAAGTAATACTCAACGTTTAAATACATGTATATGTCTGTGCAGAAGAGAACTTTCTTAATATCTACCAACTGGGCATGGGACATGGAAATCAAAAACAATGCAAGATTTAACTACATACGACGCCGTTTCCAATTAACTGACCCTACTACATTTCCACGCGTAAGAGTAATACCTACAGCGCGCATATTCAACGGACACGTCATTGGACATGTGTGCATAATTCCCGATATTTGGACCCAAATCACCAAAACTGCCCCCACGTTCAGGCAACTCACTTGTGGCGCGAGCGGGGTAAATGTGTAAAAGTAAGTGATACACGATGCTCACGGTTAGATAAATATAAAATGGCCCCTCGTAGAGTCATTGAGCCGTTGGTTGTCGCTCAGTAAGTGTTTCTTTGGACTGGCAGAAACGAGACGAACGAGAGACACAGAGAAAGCAAAACCCTAGAAATCTATGAGAATGTCTGCAACTGGAGTTGGTGATCTTGGGGACGACAATATGGCCATGGATCATTCTGCTACATTTACTTCAAATCCGGGGCACAGGTATATAATTGTTGGATAATGTCTAGATGCTTATGATCTTCACTAGTTTTAGTTGTTTGATTTGTATTTTTCGTTAATGAGTGTGATTTTCTTTTTGGTGTGTTATTTTGTTGGAAATGGTGGTGGAGTCATAAATATATGTGTGTTTTATTTTGGTTCAAGAAATAAATAAATTTTCTCTGATTTATTTGCAGTCAAGTAAATCTTTGCTGAAATGACTTGAATCTATTGGTATGTCTAGATTTTGTGCTTGGTTTGAAATCGGTTGACCAATTCGGCATAATTAATAAACGCGTGAATTCGGGTTGACACGAGATTAATTGTGTTATATCGACTGTTCGTAGCTATATTTTGCTTTTACCATTAAATATCCCAGTGTCATTAGAAAGCTTAATGGGTGATTCTTGCAAAGTGCAGAATTTTATAAAGGAATCTCATGACTTGTTTATTTGAAAATGTTTCAGGGATGTATTTGGTGATTGTTAATTCTTACATTCTCGATTTGTAAACTTGTAACAGTGAGCCTTGGAATTGGCAAAGACAGGAATATTGTCTCCAGAAAGATTCTGATTGTGGTGAGTTCATGCAACTGTTCTCTATTTACATATAAACCGATATATGTCAAGAAAACAAGTGATTCAGGCAAAACAAGGAATGAATAACAAGAAAGAAAGTGGTGATGTCTGAGCATGTGTTTTTTTCTTTTTTGTTTTTTTTTGCAGACATGTCTGGATCCCAATGGAATAAAGTGACTCTGAATGAGGAAGATCTTTCCTATATGCTTGATGATGAAGCAACCCCTGTTAAGGCATGTGGGGATTTGGCTTACCATGCTACTCACTCTGGTAGGGATTTGTTTGCCACATTCATTACTTTCACAGTTTTTGCCTTTATTGAGAGATTAAGTTGTTGGACAATGTTTGACAGGTAATATAATAAAGGAACCGAAAGAACATAGGGAGACTTCTTCACAAGTGAAGAGGCGACGGACGTTACAATTCGACGCTCAAGTAGTAGATTCTTCTCTTTGCAGTGATGAGACACCTTCTGCATTCCTAAAATCAAATGTCAGTGCAGGACTACACTTCTCTTTGTGATAATTCTTTATTGACATCACATATTGTTTGCTATGGAATTGTTTTAAATTTGACATGGGTTAATGCCACATATATAATCTAGATTGTGAAAATAAGAAAGCATCCATTAACACTGATTTAAATATGTTGTTCATACTAGCTTTCTATTATTAACCAGTTAACACCTGTCATTATCAGTACGCAATCTACATCCATCTTCAACTCATTGATGTGATGTGTCATATCAATGTAGTATTTTGGATTAGCAAGCTTTAACATCAGAAGCTCATTCTCCGGATTGCAGCCCCTCTAACTTCCTTAGTTTTTTGTTTTTATCAGTGAACATGTTGTCCTTTAGCTTGTCTAATCTGCCCATGTGGTGCTGGAGCCACATACTGTATGGGGGTAGGGGCAGATCAAACAGTGATACCCTGTGGATACATATCTATCGGTTCAATACATATCTGGAATTTCAAAATTTTTGTGTAACTTTAGAAGCATATCAAATACTTCTTCTGTATTTCTATATGTATATACATGTTATATTCAAAATCTTGCTTCATTTACTCTTCACTAATCGTGCAATTGTAAGATGAAACCACAGGATAGTGTTTATGTTTGAAACTTTGTGTGATATATTTATGATGGTTGTAAAATTATATGATGATAACCTATATAGAAAATATAAATAAAATTTTTAAAAAATTTGACATCAATAATAAAATATAAAATTATTTATTCCCTTTTCAACGCCAAATCTCATTCTTTCCAAGAAGTTGGTGCATCTCAATCCTGTTCTGTATTGATGATAGGGAACAACTACAAATAGCTTACTGTGTCAGTGGTTTATAGTTATCTGATCTGATTCTGATGCACAAATAGCACATCACTTGTGCTATTAACATGCCCATAATTATGTTCTTCACTATTGTGTTTAGGACAGGGAGGACTTTGTCCAAGAAATTTTGCCTGAAGCATCACAATGGGTTACTGACTTTTCAGGTTTTCATCTTGCAAGATCAATTATGAACGTCGTGAATTTGAATGTTGGGTTTTCTCATCATAATGTAACATATGTTAGCAGGTGTATCTGCCTCCAGTTGTGATGGCCTAGATCAGTCATTTGATGGGTGGATTGCTGAATGCCTCAATGACCCTGAGATGAATTTTAGCTCTGATGACATGTATGTTTGGTTGGACTATAGCTTTTTAGTTTTGACTGCCATTCCACTATAATCTGATTCCTTTTTCATGTGAGATTCAGGAACTTCTCTGGGGCATCTGATTTACAAATTGATATTTCAGGTACATGAAATTCAACTTTTCTTTCAATATTTAGCGTTATATCTCATATTTCATGTGCACACACACGTTTGCTCCCCCTGTCTTTCTTTTTGCCTCTCCTTAGTTGTTAAGTTTACCAAAGTGGTTCACCATTGCAGAGTTAAGCAATTCATCACCTGCATGCGATGCTAATGTGGCTCAGCAACATGTTACTAGAACTCCTCGAAATGTTGTTTTTAAAGGTATGTCACTTCTTTGCTTGTCATATTCATAAATTAGTATTTGCTGTCATTCCTGCTAGTCTTCTTTTTGTTGTTTGTTGATCCCCTCCTCCTTCACCCCCCCTCCTCTCACTCGCACACACAGAGTGTAAGTCACAGAACAGAAAAGAGTGAGTCACACAAGTGCACACGCATATTTTTATTGTTATCTTTATGATCACCATCTTCCATATACCCTCAACATTTGTAGGGACATAAGAAATTTGTCTGGGATGATTGTGGATTTTCAATATAAGATAATGTCAAAGGACTGCCTAACTCTTTTTTCCTGCTCACTTTAGGCACAAAGTCCTTCATAAGAACCCCAACTAAATTAGCTTCTTCAGTTGCCTATCCATTTGCCTTCATCAAGCCATGTGGTGTCCATGGAGATGTTACTTTGAAGGAGATAAACAAGCGGATCCACACCCCACCTTCGAAGTTAAAGCAAAATATTGAAGATCCCTCTGCTTACCCGACTTCTGCTTTTTCTGGGAAGCCTGTTGTTGGCAAAACTAAAATTCGCACTGAAGGAGGAAAAGGCAGCATCACGATTACGAGAACGAGAGGTTGAGTAGACAAGTGTCTTCAAACTTGCCTTTTTGCAGCCCTTTTTCTTGCCCCATAATGTTCCGGGTTGAGGGGTATGTGTATTATTCCAGGGCCATCTAACATAGAAGTTCGTATTGTTTTTTTTCCACCCTTTCGGCATTGTCCATGAACTTCATAAATCATAGTAAAACTGTTTTCTGCATCTGGGTGTTATTTTAGGTGTCAAATGGATGTGGTTCATGTGACCTTGACTTTAAATATTAATATAAGCATAATGTCTATTCAATCTGCCTATTTTTCTTCTGGCTTAAGGTAAGGAGATTCCTATGAGCTGATTCAGAGATTGACCAAATTTGGTTAAATTTCAAGGTTTTTGTAGTGGAGTTATATATCGACATGGCGTATTTTCCAAACAAAGAATCACATCTATAAGCATCATTGACCTTTGGAGACCAATTTAAAACTTCCATTGTCAGAAACAAAATGGGCCATTGTACTGCACAAAGCACAAACAGCGGCCATCCACTCAGAATCATTGATATCTATATGTGAATAATCCGGCATTCTAACATGCAGAGAAATCTTAACAATATGCCAAGATTCAGAGTTTACAAGAATTCCGACGATGGTTTATTTTGAAAAAAAAATATTGCATAAATACTTACTCTGACAATCGAATTTCTTGAACTTGGGTTTATCATTTCTGTTCGTCCTTTTCCTCTTACCTGTCATCTTTCTTCTCCTCTTTCTTTTCTTCCTTAGCTGGGCCGACGGACACTATTTCAATCTTTCCAATTTTCTTCAGTTTTTGGGCAATAGCAACAGCATCCATCTCCCCGATGATAGTCAGCGTATGTTCCTTTAGATCAGCTGCAATCGAATCTACACCTGTTACATAATATAACCCCACAAGCGCTTCAGTAGTAGAAGAGAATAATGAGCAGAAAATTATATTCCTGTCATACCACAAATGTCAGCGGCAGCTTCAATGGCTTTCTGCTTTGTCTTTTCATCATTCATTGTCATGATCTTCATTACCACCTTCTGCAAAAACATTGGAAAACAGAAGATTACAACAACCAAGCGTAAACGAAATTACAACATGAATATAGAGAGACGATTAGTTTTACGTGTGCCATTTCCAAGCAAAGAAGGAGAGGGAGGTGGGATTGTAAGAATTCGTAAGGGAGAGATGCAAATAAGAGGTCAAAATCAATAGAAGTCACAGTCGAGGTTGCTGAGCACTACGTGGAACCGGAAGGCATGTTTAATGCTTGGATTCCTCGTCTGAAAATGAAGGAAGAAATGGATCGCACTTTCTCATGCATTTTTTCATTCTTTCTTTCCAACCTTGCTGCTGTAGCAACACCATAATAATGGAGTTACTGGTCCAACCACCGCTATGCGTATGCACTTTAATCCGTAAACTAAAAGTAAGAGACATTAATTACTTAGATATACGAGAGAAGAGAGCCTCAACTCAACTTGATCATGACATAGAATTTCTCAATTCATCGACTTGATCTTGTTGCTACATGTGAATTCCTGCACTAAATCCGCACTTGGATTCCTCAACATCATGAACACTTGGTGAGGACGGCGAATATTATATAAATTTTGTCAAATATAAATTACAGGACGACTTCTCATTTGGGTTATGAAGAAAATGACATCTTAATAGGTTTAATTGCTAATAACCCTCCTTAATTAATATGAGCGCCATCAGATCATGATGGCCATCTATTTAGATGATTGGTACTCCATTTTCTTGTATAATTCAAACCAAAGCAGCTGATCAGATGATGAGGGAAACCAAAATTAGGTCGACCCTTTCGATACTGTAGAGGTGGATCAATGTGCAAACAAAGTTGCAGATTCAGATAATAATATGTAGAAAAGCATTATAACCGACGCACAGACGGACTTGAGCGTACCACAGGGAAGAATTATGTTTGATGATATTTAGTTTGAATAACGACAGTCTAGGAATGGAAGATGAGCTGGTAAAGCAAAACCATTAATGGCAAATGAATCGGCACACCAATAAAACGATTTACTCTTTGCTTTATCTACGTAATTGAAGGAAGAAACTGCAAACTGAGTGACTAATCGGGTGCTGCAGAAAAGAAAAGGAGAGGAGTCTGAATCATCTCTCTCTTCTTTAAACATGAGGTAATGTTTGCACTACCACATAGTAGGATTCCTTCTCAGAACATAACATAATAATTAATGATTTAGCATTGACCAATACAAAACCCTAATTTTCACTCAAATTTAGTAATCCATCCGCCTCAGGCCACCACTGTTGTAACATCAAAATCGCCATGATTGATGACATGATGAAGTACGGCATTGTTGACCCCTCTTGATTGACCCACTAATTAAGTTTGGCTTGGTTAATTAATCCACTGACTTAGAGGGTCAATTAAACAAGAGGATTGTTAGATTTAATAATTGGAACTTAATCCAGAGTCTTATTTTATTTGGTTTCTTCTATTATTATAATCAGTTGCAGTCGTCATCGCAGATGTTGTACATAAATTATTTGTGGCAGAGCTATTTCCCTCTGCAAGTTTCCATGGCTAAGGTTTTGCCTAGGCTCCCATATGTTCACTTGATTATATCACCTCGAAAAGAGAAACTTTCACAGTATGGATGAAATCTCTCGTATGCCATTCAAATGGTTGTACTGTCTTCAATTCGAATGGCGAAATAGCCTATCGCGTCGAAAACTGTGACAAAAAGTGCAGCAACAGTGTATCTCATGGACCTCCGAGACAAAGTTCTGTTCACAATTCGATGAAGGGTATGTATAAGTAGAATGAATTTGTCATATCCTATTTGTGATACTTGTTTTCTTAAATTTCTCTACATCTTTGCAGAAATCGCTGGTTTATGGACAATGTGATGGGTGCAGATGGAGCAGTAGCAGCTTAAAGAAAGAGAAACCATGGTTTCAAGTAAAGAAATATTTCGGATTTCTTGTGGGAGATTTAGCTTGTCAAGTTACAGTACTAGGGCATAGATATCGGATAGTGAGATCAGGACGTCATAAAGCAGCATTCAGGATAGAGAATATCGAAGGAGATGTTATCGCAGAGGTAAACCAAAAGTAATCAGCTTCTGGAATTTCTTTTGGAGAAGACGTACTGACTTTGAATGTGCAACCCCATATTGATCATTCCTTGATCGCAGCTCTTGTGATTGTCTATGGATTGATCAACCATCAAATGTAAGTACTTTTCTTTCTCTCTATAACAGTTCTGTAAGATTATAGGATAGGGACTGCTCGTCTGATGACCTGTAATCTTTCAACTTGGTCGATGAAATTCTGACATGATTTACCAGGAAAAGCTGAGGAAATTATCAAATGCTTTAAATTATGAATGTGATAATTTCGTCCGGAAGCCCACAAGAGTTGAATTGGCAGTCCCAAAATGCTGAATTCCTCTTCCGGAGGGCTGCTAAGAGAGGAGTGATGTGCATCACTTGTACATGCATGCATGGATCCACGTCGGTCCCAGCAGTTTTAGTTTCATATGTTCGTGTGTGTGCGTACATATATAACCTTTTGCGTGGTTTAGAATAGCACAGTAAATGTCAGTGTTAAAGATATTAATTGATTCGTCTTCCTCATCAAACTTGAAGAATTCCTTCGTAATCATATATCAAGGAGTACTGCTTGGTGCGTGTGCATCACATGCAGGTTGTCCCTGCCAATATTTGCATGCTAGTTGGCACCCAAACAAGAACAAAGACGCCTCGTTAGTCCACGTTCACACTGATTTGGCATCGCTAACAGATGTTAGATGTCTGATTTAATAACTAATCTGCAAAGGTATCAACGCTCAATTCTAGCAAACGGTTCTGCATAGATCCATCCTGATTGCAACAACAGTGCTGAGATTTGTTCATGCATTGCAAATATGAAATCACGGAACCGATTAATATGCTTTATGTTTTATTCTTAGCTAAAATAAAGAGTGATCCGTGAGTTGATCACATGAGATCTTGTTGTTAAGACTAAATGATAATCCTCTTAGAGAAACAAGAATATATCATGGCTTTTTATCTTCTGGTATGATATCGAATAAATGCTGAGATCATGTTTGAAAGGAGAGACAAATACCAGCAAACATACGATATTTGGGTATCGGATGCTTTAGCCTTGTCCGGGACAAGTTACTATACGACAACCTGCAGGGTTTTTCTTTTTCTTTTGTTCCCCGGGTCAACATAAAGCCAAAACCTGCAAATTAATGGAGGATAAGCTCAGTTTTCGTGATGGAATCTTATCTGACAAAATTTATACACAATGATAGAATTTTTTTTTCCAATTTCAGCCCTTATTAACTATTTAAGTATCATTCAGATCTCTCCTTTCTACACAAATTAATCATCACGATTCATTCCAAGGCAGTAGATCTTTCTTTGCTCTCAGGGGCAAACATCTCTCTCAAATGGCCAAGATTCATCCTCTTCCGTCTGTTGCTGCTGCTGCTTCATTTAGTTATGTCACTGCGAAGAGAGAATCATTCACCATCTGGATGAAATCTCTTGTGATGCAAGGAAATGGATGCACTGTTTTCAATGAAAACGGTGAGATTGTTTATCGTATTGATAACCACGATCAGAAAGGGGGCAGTGAAGTCTATCTGATGGATCTCCGAGGCAAAGTTCTCTTCACAGTACTCCGAAGAATGTGGTTTTTCGGACGATGGAAGGGTTATAAAGGCGACCGTTTAAACTTTATGAATAAAGAGAAACCGAAATTTCAAGTAACAAAGAAAGGCCACGTTACATTGCGCTCTGAAAATACTGAAGCTAGTTGCTATAAACTAGTAGCTTCGGATGGAAAATCAGCATTCAAGATACTAGACTGCCGAGGAGGAGGAGGAGTTGTTGCAGAGGCAAGAAGAAAGCAATCGTCGTCCGGAGTATTATTGGGTGACGACGTTTTAACCTTGGTGGTTGAGCCCCATGTCGATCATTCCTTCGTTATGGCTCTTGCCACTGTGTATGGGTTAATGCATCGCAGACTGTAAACAGCCACCAAAATGACTCCATAGCTAGCTGTTTCCTAGTTGCTCAGCCACCGAGCTCGGAGGAAAGACCGGGAACATGGTATAGGAGATTTTCTCTTCCCTTTTGTTTTCTAACACCATCTAACCATGGAAACTAAACCAATCTCAGTAATGTTTTGGTGGAATTTCGTACAATTTGTACCTGATGATGATTTAATTACTTGTATTATACCTCACCAATCATATACTACAAGCTCTTCGTTGAATGACGGAAAGATTAATTATGTTTTTAATTAATTGGCATTTCTTAGTTTCGCTCATGAGATTTATATTAATTCAGTAGAAGGTCACTTCAATCATGTACTTAAACAGATTATACATTATGGAGAGAGAATCAGTAGAAAATTATAAGAATGATTCTTATTCCCGTCCTCCATCCCTCCAATAATTGAACTGAAATGAACTGAAATACTTCATAATTAATAAACAAAAGTCCCCCTCGTCATCTTCCATTCTATACTTGTTTGATCATACTGAAAGATTCCCATCAAATCAGCCGAGCAAGCTCCGTTAACAACAGTTAATTTCCTTGTGCTCGCTTTTATTTTATCGGTAAATTTTACTTGCTTAGTTAATTTGCCTCCCTGGCGGACGGGGGTTTTCCTTGCGATGACGGCGATACATAGAGCTTGTTACTCACATGGGAATTGGGATCCTCATTCAAAATCTGATCATATATACAATGAGCTAGTTAAGTTGAGCATCGAGTTTGATAGCAATGTCCCCATCACACACCACGGATGGGGCGGGTACAACTTTCCCTACGACAGCACACAGATCAAGATCAGTTCCATGCTTTAATTTTGGTCAACATGAGCCAATTAATAATAACTCTACAAATGAATGGAGATTCGTGTACAAATAGCTTGCAGTTAATTAATTTGCGGCTAACTTACCGGTCACATAGTCACGCATCAATACCATCTGTGAGGTCTCTCTCTTACACCAATTATCTTCATTCATTCGAGTCTTCAAAGGCAGTGGAGTTCTCTTTACTGTTCCTCAAATAACCAAGGTTAATACTCTTCCACCTGTTGATGCTGCTGCTTCTTTCTCTTATGTCACTGAGCACATAGAGATAATCATTCACCATATGGATGAAATCCCTTGTCATGCAAGTAAATGGAGACATTGTTTTCAATGAAAATGGCGAGATTGTTTGTCGTATTGATATCTACGATAGCAAAAGCAGCAATGAAGTTTGTCTCATGGATCGCCGAGGCCAAGTTCTCTTTGCAATACAAGCGAAGAATTTGGTTTAATTTTGGGCAAGGGTAGGGTTATAAAGCCGATCGTGTAGACTTGATGAATAAAGAGAAACCAAAATCTCAAGTGACAAAGAAAGGTCAAGTTATATTGAGGGCTGAAAATGCTACAAAATAAAAGCACGGGCTGGTAAATCAGCATTCAAGCTAATAGATTGCAGAGGAACAGCTGTTGCAGAAGCAAGAAGAAAGCTGTCGTCTTAAGGAGTATTATTAGGAGACGACATGTTAACTTCGGTTGTGGAGCCTCACGTCGATCGTTCCTTCGTTATGGCTCTTGCCACTGTTTATGGGTTGATGCATCGCAGAATGTAGGACCTCACTCTACAGCATTTTCCGAGTTAGTCAACTACCTCACAGTGAAAACCAGAAACATCGCCGATCTCAGAGTATTTCTTTATGGTGGAATTTGATCAAACCCATTTGTACCATTGTTAATATAACATATATTATACATCACCAATCGTACGCTGATCTGTTTATGGAAAGATCAAATGCTTTGGTAATTTTTAATGTGTCTTTTATGAGTTACCATTTCTTGCCAGTAATGAGCTTTCTGCTCTAAAACAACGATTAGGCTTGGCTTGTAGAGACCAGTAACAAAGATTAACGAGCCTTGAACTTTCAGAGGCCAAGAACAAATGGTGATATAGTTTTAGTGAGTGTAAACATAAACAGAATATATATAGAGATTTGGAATTGCAACATGTGATTATTGACTCAATAGAATACTAAAGTACTAATTCACATTCCTTTCCTCCATGACATCAACACGTGAACAAGTAAAAAGTAAAAAATTGAAAGGTCCACTCCTCTTCCATTGTAATCTATACTTGTCAGATCACAGTGAAAGATATCGAATAAGTCAAATAAGTACCATTACCATTAGCAAATCACGTAATTTTCTTCCTTCTTTTAATAGGTTCTTACCCCAAAATCCTATGTATATATATCTTTAGTCCATGTGATGAGGGAATCATGAACCAAGTTGAGCATCAGATTCGATAGGAAAGTCCCCACGGCTATGTATGGGCCAATACAACTCAGCCATGGTTATACAATGACAAAGCAGGAGAGTTCCATACTTAATTGGGCAACATTAGCCACATACCACGAACGAATACAGGATTCTTCTACAATTTTTTTCAGTTTTCACGAGTTGGGTTGACTCGAGAATTCTTTACAATGTATTTGCAGCCATGTATGGAGAACTTGGCCGTCATACTCATGCATAATGTATTCAAAATAAAAATAAACTTAAATTTGACAAACATTTTGGACCATATTGAACATTGAAGCAATAATAATGTATCCAGTAAATGATAATGCATTATTCCCTGGTAAAAGAGAGATTGAAAAGAATCTCAATATAGTTATGTCGGTCGAGAGAAAGTACATGTTCTATAGAGAAATGCATAACATAAACGTGATGGAATCTCATTTGGAAAACAAATGTATATGGAGGAGTTGAAATTTCTTCCCGATTTCTGACCTTGTGAAAGTACAATACATCATTACGTATATAAACGTTTGTGTGGTCTTTCTCTTACACCAAGTATCTCCATCCATTCGAGTCTTCGAAGGCAGTAGAGCTCTCTTTATTCTCGGAATATCTACACAAATGCCGAAGGTTCAACCTCTCCCACCCGTTGATGTTGCTTCTTTCTCTTATGTTTCTTCGAAGAGAGAATCATTCACCATATGGATGAAATCTCGTGATGCAAGGAAATGGGTGCACTGTTTTCAATGAAAATGGGGATATTGTTTATCGTGTTGATAATTATGATAACAAAGGCAGCAACGAAGTTTATATCATGGACCTCCGAGGCAAAGTTCCCTTCACTATACTCCGAAAGGTATGGTCTTTCGGACAGTGGAAGGGTTATGAAGGAGATCGGTCAAACTTGATGAACAAAAAAGAAACCGAAATTTCAAGTGACAAAGAAAGGTCACATTACCCTGATGTCCAATAACGATAAAACTAGCAGTTATAAACTAGAAGCATCGGCTGGTCAATCATCATTTAAGATAACAGACTGCAGAAGAGGAGCCGTTATTGCAGAAGCAACAAGAAAGCAGTCGTCTTCAGGAGTATCACTAGGAAAGGATCTACTAACTTTGGTGGTGGCGCCTTAAGTTGATCATTCCCTCGTTATGGCTCTTGCCACTGTGTATGGATTAATGCATTGCAGATTGTAAACAACCTTCGAAAAGACGAAAGTAATAAACTGTTTCCAAGCTACGCAGCTATCTAGCCCGAAGTGACGGCCAGGAAAACGTCTAATCATTTGTACCTGATCATGATTTACATGTATAATACATATGTCCAGTGCCACCAATAATGCAATGGCTCTGGATTCATCAAATTTCCTTGTTTTTAAATAATTAGCAATTCTTAACGGCATAGTTTCTGAAACAAAGATCGGGCATTTGGCTTGGAATCAGTCAGAAGAATGTAGAGCAACGTGCCTTTGCCTTCGACTTTGACTGGAAAGCAAAAGACATTATTCCAGCCTATATTGCTTTACCTGTTTTTGTTCTGCTCAAATTCTTCTGCCTTAAAGTTGAGTGGCTGCAAATATGAAACGTGTAATTCTTGATTGTGCAAGCTTTAGACAAGAGGAAACTAAACTAGTAAGGGAAAGAATAAGAAGCAGGTCCCTTAGTTCTTATACTTTCTACAACATATGTGCAATAATTCTGCTCACAGAAAGCAAGGGCTAGTTTACATTATTTACCAAGAAAAATGAACGAATATATTGATGATAAAACTTCACGTA